>CAUYQU010010712.1:0-39182 GCA_963574635.1 Cheracebus regulus | reverse complement strand
ATGAATGGTTTAGCACAGGATGGTGGGTGGGTTCTCATGAATGGTTTAGTGACATGGATGTTGGGGTGGGTTCTCATGAATGGTTTAGTGCCATGGATGGTGGTTGGGTCCTCATTAATGGTTTAGCGCAGGATGGTTGGGTGGGTTCTCATGAATGGTTTAGCGCAGGATGGTGAGTGTGTTCTCATGAATGGTTTAGTGTAGGATGGTGGGGTGGCTTCTCATGAATGGTTTAGCGCCATGGATGGTGGGGTGGGTTCTCATGAACAGGTTAACGCAGAATGGTGGGTAGGTTCTCATGAATGGTTTAGCACCATGGATGGTGGGGTGGGTTCTTATGAATGGTTTAGCACAGGATGGTGGGTGGGTTCTCATGAATGGTTTAGTGACATGGATGTTGGGGTGGGTTCTCATGAATGGTTTAGTGCCATGGATGGTGGTTGGGTCCTCATGAATGGTTTAGCGCAGGATGGTGGGGTGGGTTCTCATGAATGGTTTAGCGCAGGATGGTGAGTGTGTTCTCATGAATGGTTTAGCGCCATGGATGATGGGTCGGTTCTCATGAATGGTTTAGCACCATGGATGGTGGGATGGGTTCTCATCAATGGTTTAGCACCATGGATGGTGGGGTGGGTTCTCATGAATGGTTTAGTGCCATGGATGGTGGGTGGGTTGTCATGAATGGTTTAGCGCCATGAATGTTGGGGTGGGTTCTCATGAATGGTTTAGCGCCATTAATGGTTGGGTGCGTTCTCATGAATGGTTTAGCGCAAGATGTTGGGTGGGTTCTCATGAATGGTTTAGTGCAGGATGGTGGGGTGGGTTCTTATGAATGGTTTAGTGCTGTGGATGGTGGGGTGGGTTCTCATGAATGGTTTAGTGCAGAATGGTGGGTGGATTCTCATGAATGGTTTAGTGCCATGGATGGTGGGTGGGTTCTCCTGAATGGTTCAGCGCCATGGATGGTGGGTGGGTTCTCCTGAATAGTTTAGTGCAGGATGATGGGTGGGTTCTCATGAATGGTTTAACGCCATGGATGGTCAGGTGGGTTCTCATGAATGGTTTAGCGCCATCCTCTTGCTGCTGTTCCCCCAATGGTGAGTGAGTTCTCTTGAGATCTGGTGTTTAAGCGCGTGCGGCTCCTCTTCTCTCTCTCTCTCTCTCTCTCACTCACTCTCTCTCTCCTGTCCCTGCCATGGAAGACTCTCACTTCTGCTTTGCCTTCCACCATGACTGGACTTTTCCTGAGGCCTCCCAAGAAGCAGAAGCCACCACGCTTCCTGTACAGCCTGCACAACTGTGAGCTGATTAAACTTCTTTTCTTTTCTTTCTTTCTTTCCTTTTTTTGAGATGGAATCTTGCACCGTCACCCAGGCTGTAGTGCAGTGGCATGAACTCGGCTCAGTGCCGTCTCCACCTCCTCAGTTGAAGCAACTCTCCTGCCTCAGCCTCTGGAGTAGCTGAGACTGCAGGTGTGTGCCACCATGCCCAGCTAATTTTTTTGTATTTTTAGTAGAGATGGGGTTTCACCATGTTGGCCAGGATGGTCTCAACCTCCTGACCTCATGATCCGCCCGCCTTGGCCTCCCAAAGTGCTGGGATTAATGAGCCAGTCTCAGGCATGTCTGTGTAGCAATGCAAGAGTGAACTAATGCAGAGTGGTGGCTATGTGTTCGAAAGTGGACAGGGATGTTAAAGGGGGCCCTGGGGGTCTTCGTGTTAGGCAGAGTGAAGGGCCAGGCTCCAGGGAGCTCCGCTCCTGTCCACGTGAAGATGCCATCAGTGACCCCACAGCCTGTCTCGTTCTCTCCTTGCTCTTTAGAATTTTCCTGGCTTTCTGGCTGAGCTCTCTGCCTGGCTCGGCTCCGCATCCATATCCGGCCACCTCCCAGGCCTGCAGAGGCTGTGCTCTCTCCTTGACCGCACTGCTCTTCAGGAGGAGAGTGTTTCTTCTTCCACTGACTCAACTTGACCAAGAGCAACTTCGGGTGGATGGGAGCTGGGAACACTGCATGCAAACAGCAGGCGCGTCTCTGAATGATGGTTTTCTTCATCCTTTCCCACACCTTCACAGCCTTTCACTACCCGAATCTTGTCTGTTGTTTGTGAAGAGTGTTGTCTGAGGATGACAGCTCTGATGGTTAAGAAATATTACAGGAAAAAGCATTTTTTCCCAAACTAAATTTTAAAAATGTGTTGAGCAGAAGTTTTAGTTTTATGTTTCCACTGTACATCTTCCAAAGGCCAAGAAGCTATCATTTGCACCATTTTACAGCATATATGTGGCCACCAAATGTGGTTTGCTGCAACTCCCCATGTGAGTGGCAGTCATCGGGGCACATGCAGGTGATCGCGGCTGACAGCCCCAGAAGCTGGCAGAGCTCAAGAAGCCCACGACACAGCCAATGTCCACGGCAATCCAGGCAGCCCTGGAGGCTGCAAAGCCCTTCTCCTGGGTGGAAAATTTCCATTCATTCCCGAGTCCCATCAGGTGCGGATTCTCTACCAAGTCTCCTCAAGAGCCTGGGTGGGAGGGGATCCAGGGCTGAGCAAGACAGACACATGCTGTGTTCTCTGGGAATTATTGTGAATAATCTCAGATGGTGAAAAGTTCCGTGAAGAAAGTCAAACACAGTAGTGGAATAGACCCAGAAAAGGTCACCAGTAGCTCTAGTTCAAGTGATGACTGCTGCCAGGTAGAGCCCCTTAAGTGCTTCCAATGCAGACTCAAAGGGATGGAGGCATGGGAAGGGTGAGGGCCTGGGCACTGCAGGGCAGGCAAAGACTGGAGGAGCCAGCACAGCCCAGAGAGTGGCAGGCAGAGGCCTACAGATGCATGCACCCTCACACCTGAGGAGCAGGACGGAGGACAGCCTGTTGACCAGGGAGAGGGGGACAGGCCTTGGGCCAAGTGGGGAGTTAAGAACTGTGAAACATGTACTTTATAGTTTTGTTTGGGGTAAATTCATTAAGCTGTTCATAAGAGAGCAAGATTTTATCATTCACTCTATGCACACAGATAACTTTTATAGATTTTCTTAGAACCACTCATTTTTTATCTGTATGATCTTAGGAAATACCTACAGACCTCAGTGAAATATACACTGGTTTACACTGTGTGTCCTTCCGGCAAGAATTCTCTTCCACCTCCAGACCTGAAAAATGCTTCCCCTACAGCCCTCATGGGTACCTGACCCCCGAGGACTGCAGCCAGCAGCCCTTCCCTGGGGAGTACTTCCCACCCCTGGAACTGGGCAGTCCTTAGGGATGTGTTCTGTGCTTCTCCACAACACATTTTTGTGTTTCTTGCATGGTCTCTGCTGTTAGAAAGCAATGACTTCATCAACTTTGTCCACATTATACACAAAATTCCTGCAGCACTGAAGGCATGTAACAACACAGGCTTCATGAGAGAACACAAGTTATGATGTCTAGGTATCTTCAATGGCAAAGGGTATTCACTTGGGGAAAAATATGGAGTCTGTGTTTTGTGGTGAAGGGCAGATGGAGAGCGAGTGCACAATCAGTGTGGTAAAATCCAGTCCTGTTAGAACATGGAACCACAGTCATCACTGGAATCTACAGTCACACCAGAAGCCCCAACATGGGGGCTCAGAGGTGAAGCTGGAGGAAGCTCCGTTGAAAGAAAAGGTCAGTTGAGGTGTACCATTGATGTTTCACACTGAGAAATATGGCAAGTGGGCAGTGCCATTGATGTTCCCCACTGAAAAATACGGCAGGTGGGCTGTGCCTTTGACATTCTACACTGAGAAATATGGCAGTTGGGCTATGCCATTGATGTTCCCCACTGAGAAATACTGCTGATAAGGAGTGCCATTGACATTCACACTGAGAAATACAGGCAGGTGGGGAGTGCCATTGACCTTCCCCATTGAGATATACAGCAGGTGGGCAGTGTCATTGACATTTTACACTGAGAAATACAGCAGGTGGTCAGTGCCGTTGATATTCTACACTGAGAAATGTAGGAGGTGGGCTCTGCTATTGACGTTTCCCATGGAGAAATGCAGCAGGTGGGCAGTTCTGAGGCGAGTGCTAGCCTCCAACTCCACACTGAAGCTCAGATCTCCCACAGCAACTCCTGGTTGCCTTCCCAGTCCCTGGACTCTGAGCGCTCCACCACGACCTCACTTGTCAGCTTGTAAATTGTTGCAGGAATCTTTGCTTCACAATCTGGAAGGGCATGGTAATAGTTATCATATGTGATTTCAAATTATTTTTGTCTTGGGAAAGGAAAACTTTGACCAAGAAATCATTACATATTTATTTTAACATTTCTTGACTAGAAACACATTTTCTTTGTTTGATTTTGCCCTTCAGCTAGTATTTTGGAAGAGTTGAAAGAAAAAAGGCTTTGGAAAATATAAAAGGGAGCAAGATTTTGGAAATATTTAAACTTTCAACTCTCTTGGAATTTTATCAGAAATATCATCCTGAGGCTTCAAATCTATTGTTAACTTGAGGAGTCCAAGCTTTTTCTATGATGAATTATGCTTATATTCTCTAGGAATTTCTGCCTGTTCTTCCATAAAGTGTAGAAGCAAATTTTACTCTGAGTTCTTTCAGAAAAATAGCAGTTGAGGAGACAGGCCCCAAGGCAGAGTGTGTCCTCATTTAAGTCAAGTTTTCTAGTCTTTTGTTGTGTTTATTTATCATCACATCCCATGTAGCCATCATTAGGATCTCTATTTTATGAAGGTGAAGCCGAAGATTAGAAACAGCAATTAGTGGCGGAGGCCGGGAGCCTCAGGCCTTGCAAGCTGTGTGAAGAGGGAGATGGATGGCGGGAGTGAAATCAATCAGCGCCAATCCAGCCTGAGATCAGATGAGTACCCTCAGCCAAGTGCGGGAGGAGCCCCCTCTCTAAAACTAGTGAACTGTGGTTTGCAGAACTGGGATGAAACCATACAAAACACACATTTGGAAGACTTCCAAATCCTACATACAAACAAGCCAGTATTTGCAACAATAGCATAGCCACAAGCACCTACTAAAACAAGGTCCAGAGTGAACCAGAAGATCCAACCCCCCTTCCCTACCAAGGATGTCTGTCAGCAGCTCACATCTGATCTTGACCCCACAGCGTGAAAACATCCAGTGCTCCCTGTTTCCTTCAACATAAAGTATGGAGTCCTCAGCGTAGCACACAAAGGCCTTTCCCTCTGACTACTCATTTTCCTAGATCCTCCTCCTCCGGCTAATCTTTCTCCTCTCACCTTCACTGCATCCTCACCGAGTTCTTGAGTTTATTTTAAAACCTGTGTCAGTCTTATGATTTGTAAATTTCTTTCCTATATACCATGATTATAACCTAGTTGATTTGTTTATTTCCATTTATTTCTCTAAGCCAAAACCCTCTCTGCTTTTCATTGATTTATTTCCATTTATTTCTCTAAACCAAAGCCTTCTCTGCTTTTGAATCCATGCCACAGGGATGTCCTGTTTTCAGCTCTGGGAGGTATAAGGTGACATGGAGTTGTAGGTGATGTGGGAGGAGAGTGAACAGAGAAGACAAATTTATGTTACATCTCTTGCATTAATTTATTAGTCCATTCTCATGCTGCTATGAAGAAATAACTGAGACTGGGTAATTAATAAAGAAAAGAGGTTTAATTGACTCACCTTTCTGTGAGGCTGGGGAGGCCTCAGGAAACTTACAATCATGGCAGAAGGCACATTTTCACAGGGCTGCAGGAGAGAGAATGAGTGCAGGCAGGAGAAATGCCAGATGCTTATAAAACCATCAGATCTGGTGAGACTCATTCATTATCAAGAGATCAGTATGGTGGAAACAACCCCTATGATTCAATTACCTCCATTGGGACCTACCCTTGACAAGTAAGGATTATAATAATTCAGGGTGAGTTTTGGGTGGGGACAAAGCCAAACCATATCATTCTTCCCCTGGGCCCTTCCAAATCTCATGTCTTTTCATATTCCAAAACCAATCATGCCTTCTCAATAGTCCCCCAAAGTCTTAACTCATTTTAACATTAACTCAAAAGTCCACAGTCCAAAGTCTCATCTGAGACAAGGCAAGTCCCTTCCACTTATGAGCCTGTAAAATCAAAAGCAAGTTAGTTATTTTCTAGATACAATGGGGGTATAGGCATTGGGTAAATACACCCATTCCAAATGGGAAGAATTGACCAAAACTAAGGGACTATAGGCCCCATACAAGTCCAAAATCCAGTGGGGCAGTCATTAAATCTTAAAGCTACAAAATGATCTCCTTTGCCTCCACATCTCACATCTGGAGCACAGTGACGCAGGAGGTGGGCTTGCATGACCTTGGGCAACTCCTTAATGGGCTGGCATTGAGTGTTTGTCATTTTCCAGGTGCGTGGTACAAGCTGCTGGTGCATCTGCCATTCTTGGGTCTGGAGGATGGTGGGCCTCTTCTCACAGCCCTACTAAGCAGTGCCCCAGTGGGGACTCTGTGTGGGAGCTCTAATTCCACATTTCCTTTCCACACTGCTCTAGCAGAGGTTCTCCATTAGGGCCCTGCCCCCTGCAGCAAACTTATGCCCGGACATCCAGGCATTTTCATACTTCCTCTGAAATCTAAAGGGAGGTCTCAAACCTCAATTCTTGACTTCTGTGCACCCACAGACTCAACATCATGTGGAAGCTGCCAAGGCTTGTAGCTGGCACCCCTTGAGCTTTACCTTGGCCACAGCTGGAATGCAGGGCACCAAGTCCTGAGACTGCACAAAGCAGCAAGGCCCTGGGCCTGGCCCATGAAACCATTTTTTTCCTCCTAGGCCTCTGGGCCTGTGATGGGAGGAGCTGCCACGAAAGTCTCTGACATGCCCTGAGGATATTTTCCCCATTGCCTTAGTGATTAGCATTTGACTCCTCATTACTTATGTAAATTTCTGTAGCTGGCTTGAATTTCTCCTCAGAAAGTGTTGTTTTTTTTTCCAATCACATTGTTAAGCTACAAATTTTCTGAACTTTTGTGCTCTACTTCCCTTTTAAAGGTAAGTCCCAAGTCCAAGCCATATCTTTGTGAATGCATAAAACTGAATGCTTTTAAGAACACCCAAGTCACCTCTTGAACACTTTGCTGCTTAGAAATGTCTTCCACCAGATACCCTAAATCATCTCTCTCAACTTAAAAGTTCCACAGTTCTCTAGGGCAGGGACAAAATGACACCAGTCTCTTCACTGAAGCATAGCAACTTTATTCCAGTTCCCAAGAAGTTTCTCATCTTCATCTGAGACCACCTCAGCCTGGACTTCCTTGTCCATATCACTATAAGCATTTTGGTCAAAGCCACTCAACAAGTCTCAAGGAAATTTGAAACTTCCCCACATCTTTCTGTCTTCTTCTGAGCCCTCCAAACTGTCCCACCTCTGCCTGTTACCCAATTCCAAAGTCACTTCCATATTTTTGGGTATCTTTATAGAGCACCCCACTCTCTGCACTACCAATTTACTGTATTAGTCCATTCTCACACTGCTATGAAGAAATACCTGATAGTGAGTAATTTATAAAGAAAAGAGGATTAATTGACTCACAGTTCTGCATGGTTGAGGATGCCTCAGGAAACTTACAATCATGGCAGAAGGCACTTCTCCACAGGGCAGGAGGAGAGAGAATGAGCGTAAGCAGGAGAAATGCCAGATGCTTATAAAACCATCAGATCTCATGAGACTCACTCATTATCAAGAGACTAACATGGAGGAAACTGTCCCCACGATTCATATTTCCACCTGGTTCCACCCTTGACACGTTAGGATTATTACAATTCAAAGTGGGAGTTGGGTAGGGATACAGAGTCAAACCATATCAATTAATGATAATCAAGATATAGAGTTTAATATTTTATGATATGTATCTTAAATGCTTGTTGTTGAAAATAAAAAATGTGAAAATATATGGAAAATAAAATAACTGCACTTGTACCCTATAAAAGCAGATATACACATGGGGTCAAGGGGAGATTTCCCGTATAAAAGGAAAAATGGGAAAAGAATAAGGCAAGCTCAGTTTAATTCGAAAGAGTTCGGTGGCCACCCCCAAATTAAATGCTACTCTGAGGAGACAAACTGGCTTCCTTCTGACACTTATCTGACCACATTCTGTGAGTTGAGCACTGATTTAGAAACTAAAGACTTACACAAAGATAAGTAAGTTGCTGTGCTCCACTACTTTTCATGTCTTGATTATTGAATTACATAATCGATGACTTATAAACCTGTATTAACAAACTGAAGCATGTTTTAAGAAAGGTCATCAGTATATAATGAAGACTCTTGAATCTGTCCTCCAAGCAGATTTGGTGGAAATAGGGATGTGAAGCTTCAAAGAGGATGGATTGAAGGGATCAGTGTGATGGACGCCCAGATATGAAAAGCCTGGAAGAAAGAGTGGTTCATTCTGGGTTGTTTCAGAAGGGCTGGCCTGTCCTGGCATTTGGAAGCTTAAGTGAAGCAACATTCAGCTCAGTGAGGTTGTCTGCTGGGCCGTCGCCCTCTCAGGTTACAGGGGAGGAGGCCAGGAGCTCCTACTCCATCACGGGCACCGCAAAGTCTCAACAGCAACTGACCAAAAGCAGTGTGTGCTTGATCAACTGGACTAGATCATTTTCTAAGAATTATTCAGGGACCTGATTCTTGCTTATCTTAAACATCTTTGCAATTGATAGCTGATCATTTGGGAAAAAAATGTAGTGCTCTAAACATTCCTAAAACTGTTATAAATTATTGCATGTGTATCTTTGCCTGATACTATGCCAAATTATCATTATTTGCTCATTATCTGGCATGACCTAATTCTAACAGTTATCCTATTCTAGACCGCTTTTGCATGTTTGTGTCTTGACACTGCATGGCCTACATCTTATCACTTGGATTCAGGACAAAAGAGATTGGTTTTACCCAGGTCAAGACTAAATCTAAGGACATGTCTGGTGTCCTGCCATTGACTAATCTTCAAATTTAATTGTTTTATTTAAATGTTAATTAGTTTATGATAGGCAGACTGGATTTTTCTGTGGTGTTATAACTCTTAACAGTTCCATTCCTTAAGTGAGCAATGTCCAGAATTTATTTTTTGTTTCAAGACTTAAATTTAGTCTAGGAAATAATTTTAATGCTGAGAGTATGCACATTTCTTATCTTATTTGCTATATAAAATTTTAAAAGGCTACAATGCTGGAAAAATTAAGTAAGTGTCAAATGAGTTCTATTCCTGAAAAGAATTCATTTCTTTTTGATGATTCATTAAAGATAAATATAAAAATGTCCCATAACATTTTCAGGAGCAAAATTAATATTCACCTTTTTAAATGAATTTTTAACAAATTCTCCAGGGCCCTGAATTTACAGTAGATTTAAATAAACGTCGTTTCTGTTGTCACTCTTTTATATGGAAATGAGTCCCTGACTTGTGGAATCAGAGAAGGACAGTAAATGTTTATGTTTATACAGCAATTCCACCAAAAATGCTGGGTTGGAAAAATGTGGACTGCCAACATTCCAGTGGGAATTCCTGCTCCACGTGCATTTGGAAAGATGTGGAGGCTTGCTTACATTCTTTATGTTTTCCCAACTCCCATAAAGCTTTTTTCCTTTGTTTGTTTCTATACTTCAGGAAATGTTACTTTTTCCAAGGTATTGTGGGGGGCGGGAAGAGGATGGAGGAGTGGAATCCGGGAGTTTGGGAGTGACTTGAAAATCTACCAACAAACATTGGTTTTGCAGTTGTTCCCTGTCTTTTCTTTCCCGTCAGCAATCAGAGGCGGCTGGTATTTTTCCTTTCCATCTCTCCTTGCCCAGAGTGCATTCCTCCATCTCAGCTTCTTTAACTTCTGCTGCTCACAGGCCAACGTGCAAAGCCTCTTAGGAATCATGCAAGCCACTGAATGGAAACTCTGTTTTCCCTCTTTGTAGTTTCTTGGAGCTACACACTTTGTTTCAATGCATTTAAAAGTAGCTTACAGGCCAGGCGTGGTGGCTCACACCTGTATTCCCAGCATGTAGGGAGGTTGAGGTGGGTGGATCACTTGAGGTTAGGAGTTCGAGACCAGCCTGGCCAACAAACTGAAACCCCATCTCTACTAAAAATACAAAAAGTTAGCCAGGTGTGGTGGCAGGCACCTGTAATCCCAGCTACTCGGGAGGCTGAGGCAGGAGAATCGCTTGAACCCGGGAGGTGGAGGTTGCAGTGAGCCGAGTTTGCACCACTGCACTCCAGCCTGGGCAACAGAGTGAGACTTTGTCTCAGAAAAAAAAAAAAAAAAAGTAACTTACATATTGCTGACACATCAGCAAACTTTAGCAACTCATTTAAAAATAGGTTCTCTGTTTCTAATTCTTCGGGTTTTAAGATATGCATTTCCCATCTCAACTAGTAGTGTTTAATTATGGTAAGCAGTTACTAGTGTTACCGGAAAGCGGTCTTGATCCAGACCCCAAGAAAGGATTCTTGGGTCTCATGCAACAAAGAATATGAGGCAAGTCCACAGAGCAAAAGTGAATGCCAGTTTACTAAGAAAGTAAAAGAATAAAAGACTGGCTACTCCATAGACAGGGGAGCCCCGTGGGCTGCTGGCTGCCCATTTTTATGGTTATTTCTTGATGATATGCTAAACAAGAGGTGGATTCTTCATGCCTCCCCTTTTTAGACCACATAGGGTAACTTCCTGACATTGCCATGGCATTTGTAAATTGTCATGACGCTGGTGGGCGTGTAGCAGTGAGGGTGGCCAGAGGTCACTCTCGTCTCCGTCTTCGTTTTGGCCAGCTCCTTTCCTGCAACGTGTTTTGCCAGCAGGTCTTTATGACCTGTGTCTTGTACTAACCTCCTATCTCATCCTGTGACTTAGAATGCCTTAACGGTCTCGGTATGCAGTCCAGCAGGTCTCAGCCTTATTTCACCCAGCCCTATTCAAGATGGAGTTGCTCTGGTTCAAACACCTCTGACATTAGTGTACCCTGAGCTATCTGGAGAACTCTGAAATTATGTTGATAGCACCTTCTAATAAGGTGGCCATTTTCATACATACCATGATTTCAATATGATGTGACACGTTTGTAAATTCTGAGATGTAGTTTTCATTATAAGACTCATAATTTCCAGCCTTTCTGATAGAACTGACACATACTAGAACATCGTCATTCCATAGATATAGCTTTAGATTTGCAAATGTTAACAACGTTTAAAAATGATTAGGGACATCAGTCAAATTGAAACATTCAGAAATATCTTTTGAAAATGGCCAAAAACTTGCCGATGAGCAAATGTTGTGTGGCTCCCAGTATGGCCCCCGGCTCGCGGCACAGCTTTAAGGAGACGATCTCACAAGAGCAGGTGCTTAGGAGAGGCGTGTGGTCACATGTTACTGCCGGCAGCTGCGAAGCATATTTAGGGAAAGAGAATTAAGTAGACTTCTTGTACCAACGGACTTGAGAATTTGGGGAAATACATGATTGGCAAGATGGAGTCGGGGACTCAGAAGCTACAGTATTTGTGTGAATTTCTTGTTTGTAGAGTAATGTCTTCATGTACATATGAAACGGTTCCGGGTCACGATATTGATTGTTAGCTGAAAAACGTTTCCTGAATCGTGTGCCCTGTGCTGTACTAAGTCAAGCATAGACAGGGAGATTAATTAGCATATTGCTGAGTGTAAAATACATTTGCACGTTTTGTTTACTAGGCTTAAGTGAATTTTTTACTTAACTGGTTATGAAAGTCATCATTTGTGAAACCCAGTTCAGGTGTGAATTCAGTGGAACAGCTAACACCGCTGTCATTTCGGAGTCAGGGATGTTGGTGTTTGGGAAGGAGAGAATATATCAAGGCTGTCCTTTAAATATCTTCAAATGTCCTTTTCCCAGGAACACTGCATGAGCTGGTCACCTGTGGTTGGGTGGAGCCATGTGCCTAGGTCTGGCCAGCGATGTGTGTCATTTCTAGTCGGAGCATTTAATCGTGGGAGTGAAATCATCAAAACTCTCTTTCTGCCAAAATTGTGGATAGCAAAATTCAGAATGATGGCTTCTCTGCTGACCAGGTATTTTTGCCTCCCTGATGAGCAAAGACCCCTGCTGACCTGAGATACGCCATGTATATTGAGCAAAAAATAACCTTTTATAGTTTGAACATACTATGTTTTGTGGGAATTGTTACTTACCACAGCGTAACCTTAGTCCATGCTGCCAATACAAAAATCAATCAAATGAAAGGAAGATGATGAATCTTGTAACTGGTCACTCTAGGAGAGGCTGCAGAAAACAGGCTGCCTGTGACATGTTTTGGTTACCTATTAGCTGTATTTCACACGGTCCCACAAAACACTCTTAGGCCAATCTTTGGCTGGTAGAACCACCCGCCCGAACTCTCCTTCAACTGCCTGTGGCGTTCTCCCTGACCATCTCTGTGTCCAAACTTCCCTTTTTCATAAGGACACCAATCATGCTGGATTAGAGCCCCTCTAATGACTTCATGTTGATCTGATCACCTCTGTAAAGACCCTAACTCTAATACACGTCCTAAGACAGTGGGGATCAGGACTTTCACATATGAATTTTGGGGAAACACAATTCAACCCTTGACATAGGGAAATTAAAATATCTTTAGTATTATACATAGCATTGTAATAAACACCATTTACATAAATTTTTGCCTAATTTTTAAATATTTCCTTATTATAGATTTTTTAAAGTAGGAGTATTAGACCAAATTACATATCTTCATAAAGGTTAATGGTATGCAAAGAGCCTTTCAAAAAGGGTCTATTAATGTTCATTTCCAGCCCCATTTAGTATTGGATTTGGGTAAGTCGATGTGTATCCTCAAACAGTCCTCTATGTAGTCTCATTATTACTTTACTATGTGTTTATCTGACTTCTGGAGAGGGTGCAGTATATCACACGATCCTATGGCTTCAGGGAAGGGATTTATATTCACTCTGATGTTCTATAAGATGGCAATGCCTTAATTTGACTTTGTTCTTGTCAACAGAGGTACTAACGAGTCTCTGTTGGGTCTCCATCTTCTGACGACTAAAATAGGAACATTTTAGTCACCAGTCAGTAATTGGGAAATACTTTCGATTGTAAAAACAGTCATATTCCAGTTATTCAATCTGTTTTAAAATTTCGTAGTACATTACTACTACTTTTTACATTTCACAAACGTATTTATACATACGTATGTGTATATGTACACGTTTATATGAGTGCATACATTTATGGGTACATGCATATACATTGTCTTTATCTAGAGACTTCCTATTCTGAAGTTTAGACTTACAGAAGTATTGTGAAGGCAGCACGGTGAGTTCCTGTGTACCGTTCACCCACTTCCCCAGGGCTAAAATCACACATGGTACAGACATCAAACTAAAAAACTGACAGTGGTACCCGTACTGGTAACTAAAGCGCAAGCTCAACTCTTATTTCCTTTGTTTTCCACAATTGCCCTCTTCCTGCCCCAGAATCCAAGACAGAATCTCACACAGCGGAAGCTATGCGTCCTCAGTCTCCAGCTGTGATGATGTCTCAACCTTCTGTGTCTCCCGTGAACTTGACATTGTGAAGCAGTTCTGGTCAGTCTTTTCTAAAGCGTCCTCCGAATGTTAGTTGGTCAGATTATATCACAGTGTTGTTTACATCATCTCTATCCATGCTGATGTTTTGTCTTTCTGTTCCACCAATAACTTAGAGACAAGGACTGGCTTGTGTGACTGGAATGGCAAGACTGATCAGCAAAGTTATATTTGTTTTTAAGTCTCACATAGTTTAAAGGCGTATTGCTAGGTGCCTGCATATTTAGGAGAGTTTTATCCTCTTGAAAAATGGATTGCTTCATCATTATGCAATATCCTCTTTGTCCCAGGTAGGCTCCTTTTTCTGAAGTTGACTTTGATATTAATATAGCTGCTCCGACTCTCTTCTGCTTAGTGTTTGTGGGGTGCGTCTTTCTTCATCTTTTCACTTTATTTATTTTTTTATACTTAAAGTGAATTTTTACAGAAAGGCTGTAGTTGAGTCTTTCTCTTTGATCCAATCTGGAAGTCTTTGCCTTTTAGGACATGTTTAGAATATTCACCTTTGAGGTTATAATTGGTATGACTGAATTAAAATCCAGCATCTTGTTAACTATTTTCTATTTGTTCTATTTATCCTTATTTAATTTTCTTTTGTTTTCTGCCTTCCTTTGGGTAAAGAGAGATTTCTAAAACATGATTCTATTTAATCTCCTTCATTAATGTGTCATTTATGAATATATCTCATGACTTACTGTCCGAGGGTTTGCAATACCTATGCTCAATGAGTCTTTGTTGATATTGCCTCGCATTTTAGTTTTTCATTCCCCACTCTAGTGAGTCACAACAGCCTTGCAGTCTGTGAGGCTTCAGGTACCCCTCCCGGCTGCCAAACTGATGCCTGTGGTGTGTGTGGAATTCACATTGTACACCTGCCCAGAGCCACACTTGAATGACAGGTCCATCTTCATCTCTGCCTGGCAATGCCACAGAAGGGCTCTTTCTGTGTTAGAATGGTCCGCTCGGCAGAATGCGGATGATGTTGGCACCCAAGAAGAGAATGAGACCGAAGTCCTCACCATCCTTCACGAGCCATCCTGGGGCACCCCTTCCCACCCACAAAGCCCACTCCCCCGGCTTCTAGATTAGGGGAAATGTGGTGTCTCCTCGCTCCTCACAGGTGAAGGAAGTGTGTGTGTGGTGTGGTAGAACGGATGGAATAGAACTCCTTGGAAAGCCAACTTGCATCTCCCTCCTGGTTCTGGTCTCCCATGGTGAGAGGACGCAGGCCTGCCTGCAAAGGGCGTGTGGTGGATGGGACTGGAATATTGGTGATTCATGACCCATAGCAGGCCACAGACCAACTGGCCCCGAGGGATGCTGGCAGGCCCCAGAAGCCGGGCATGTTGAGTGTTGAGCATGTCAGAGCCCATTACAAACTGTGTCACAGCCCTCTCCAGGGTTGGGAGGACAGGAAGCGTCTTCCTGAGACCTCCATGGGCTCAGGACAAAATGAATCTACTTTGTAATTTCCCACAGCCAGTGTTAGGGCCTGATGGGATGGTCCTCCCAGAGGGGCTCAGGGCACGTCCATAGGGCTGGACACTAGAAGGATTTTGGCAACTCCTGATTTAGTTAGATGTTGCTGAGGCTCAGCTCCACGACTCCACAATTAACTGATTAGAGAGTGAGGAGCCTTCAGTGGTTATATTTGCATAAATGTTGATTCAGTGTAATTTTGCTGGTCTTTTTTTCATGAACAAGACACGACTAGACATTCACTTTCTGTTTCTGAAGCAGTCACCTATGAAAAGCCTCAGCACTGGAGATGCCCAGGCAGCCGTGAGCCATTCTGGGTGAGAAGGGCCTTCCAGCCCGGCCCTAGGGTGACAGCACGGGAGGGGCCAGGTGCCCGCCCGCCCCTTGTTCCCTCCTTAGACATCTGCGTCTGCTTCTCTTTGCTTCTTGCTTTGGCTGTGTGAATCACTTTTCTACTCGCCTTTAGGAACCGTTAAAAGTGACTGTGCTTTTCATCATATTCTGTGGGTTCCAAACATACTAAATGGGTTTTTATCTGTTAAATGAATGAAATGGAGTATTTTTATATATCTCACATTTAGTTACACAGAGAAAAATAGCACAAGAGTATAAGGGATACATAGTTTCCCAGTGATTTTTGTCGTTACGTTTAATTGGATATATTTCTAATGAAACAGACCTTTACATATGAATACTTATTTTAACTATTGCCTAAACTTGAATAATGCAACAAAATCAATATCTTAAAATATTCCCCCCAAATCCAGATAATGTATCATTTTATATGTACCAAGATATTCAAATATACTCATAGATTTTGGGGGATGGAAAGAAGGTGAAGACATTCCTCAAGATAACATTTTAAAGTTGGAATTAGCTTCTAATTTGAATATAGATGTAGCTGTAAATGAAAGAAAGATTTCTAAAAGTACATGAATGTAATATGTTTGTCCTTTTAAGTTAGGAAAAAGCACAGTTGAAAGTCATACATCAAGGTGGCTTTAAAATTAATAAGCATAACAAATAAATAAAATAAAATAAAATTAATAAGCATAAAAACCATATTCTTCCTTGCAAGCATTTGTGAGCCAGATGTGGCACAGAATGCAATCCACCCATCCGGGGAATGACACCGTGAATGTGCGTATGATTGAGGCGAAGTTGGTCCCATCAGCAACGACGGCCCCAGCTCTCCCTGCTTGTCTTTACTCCGACGTCCTAAAATACAACTCAAATCTGGCACTGTCTTTAAACTCCTTCCACAATGGGCCTGTGTCCAGTAACAAGCTGGAGCAGCCTGGTGTCGTGCGTGGGTCATGACTCGATTTGCTTCAATTCCTTTCTTCCCTCAGCTTTCCCTGGTCTTCCAGATACAACTGGTCACTTCAATGAAGCTGACCTTCACCATATTCTAAGTACACCAGACACACTGAAATCTCATCCTCTCTTGGGGAATTTCTACTCAACATTTAATAAGGAATCTAACTGTTGCCTCCTCGATGGAGTTCCCAGAGCCCTGTGCCGCCCTTCACTTATCTTCCTGCCGCACCTCACGCATTCTTTCCTGTCGCCTGTGTTTCGTTCTCCAGATGCTCCTGCCACATGAGACATATTGATGGTGTCCTGCACGAAGGGGCTGAGGCACTGTAAATAGGGAATCCATTTCTAACTCTACTCCAAGTAGGACACAGCCCTTCTCAGACAAGCGCACTAGAACTCACTCTTCCTCACCATTGCCTCAGAGTGCAAAGGCCCAGGCTTCCCCAGAAAGCACACAGACCAAGCGTGCACAGATCACAGACCCAGAGCTGTAACGGTCTTGAGCCCCAGCTGAGAATCCTCGGAGCCTGCCGGAAAGGGCCGTCCATCAGAGATAGGCATGGACCAATGGCTTCCTGTGGAGATCGTGGATGATGGAAGACACTGGTCCTGATGGGCAGGGATGCTTGGTGTGTAGTTCTGCAGAGGTGCGGGCATTCACGGGGCTTCATCCATCCAAGTGGGTCCAGCCTGGGCCTCCCCTGAGACCTGGGCCTTGGTGGGGCATGTCTTCTTCAGGTGCACATTCATGCCTGTGGATGAATGTGACCACATGGCCTGTGTTTCCCTGCTGGTTCCAGACACATTTCAGTTGTCGCTCTTTTCACGGCCAGACTTCCTGGAAGTATCAACTGCATCCAGTGTGTTAATAATGATGATTTGGCAGCATCTAACTAAAACCAAATTACAGCAGGCTCACCTAAAAAGGTGTGTTTCGGGGAAATAGAACGTCCAGAAGTAAAGTCCAGGCTGATTCCAGCTGTTCAAGGAATTCGCCCAAGGCCTGGCTCCCTCCTGCTTTCTGCTCCACTGCAGAGAGAAGGCCTCTTGTGGAGGGCTCGCTGCACCCTGAGCTGACCTTGGGCGTATTACTCGTGTCCTTGCTTCTACCAGGCTAGTTGCTTTAACACTGCTTTAAAACCAACACTAGCGACAATAAACTTGCAAATGTAATTTTATCCCAGACATAAATTTCTAACTGTATGCTAGAATTGCTCAAATTGTGTCCACGTTTTTCTAAAACAACTTGACTTCCTATCCATTGCTTATAGAATCAAGTAGAATCTTCTTAATTTGTTATTCAAAGACTTTTCAAGCAACCTTCACCCGCTTGCGAGGTTTACCTCAAGTAATCGCAGCCACGTCCTCCACCCCCTGGAGGAACCGACTTCCATGTCCTCAGTCGCTCCCCTGCGTTCGTGTCCTGTGGTGGTTCAGTGAAGATCTCAGTAGGAGGCACAGCGAAACTGCTTCACCAGAAAATGTCATGTCTTGTCATGTCCTTTCTGATTTATTTTCCGTCCGACCTCTGTATTAAAAACTAAAGAATGCGTGCAGCTTGGTCATGTCATTCAGTTGTTGTGAAATGTTTTCCAAATGAGCTTTGTAGAGTTTTTCTGCAAAGAACGAGAAGCAGGCCATGTGCCCACGGCCCAGTGCGAATCCTCCTGAGCTAGCTGCCACAGCCAAGAAGTGAGCCTGCAGCTTATCTCTTCCTTGCCTGAGTTGCCGGCTACATGCTGAAAACGAAAACCAAGACGTGTTTCCATAGCTCTCCAAAACGAAAACCAAGACATGTTTCCATAGCTCTCCAAAACAAGGGTCATTCCCACTGTTCAAGATGCCTCAGCCCTCACTGAGTTTCCATTTATTTCCAGCTTTCTAAGTAGACAGAGTTTATGTCATACATCTTAGCAGTTATGTGTATGTTCTCAGATTGTTGCTTTGTGCACTAATATGCTCTTATCAAACTATGCAGTCCTTACAAACAAGTCATCACATGGGAAGCACACAAGAAGCTTTAGTGCTCTTTAATTAGCACTTCTGAACAGCATTAGCCAGAGACAGTCTATGCAGTGCCTCCATCACTTCCTCACATGCCTTCCGATATCCTCTGACCTTCGGAAGTGACCTTAGATGTAATGTTACTTTCCTCATTTCCACGTCTTTAATCCAAGTGGGGTTGAAGTATCATCCTGACTCATCTCTGAAGACGTGTAGCGTAGGGCAGCCCTTGGCTTATTCTCAAGCTGCCCAGTGTATTTTGTTTCTTGTTTCCAAATATGCCAAGATGAAGTTCCCTCAAGAAATGATAAATCCATGTGGTTTATTTACAGCAGTCCCAAGGGACTAGAAGGATATGATAAAGAGAAGCCAGTGGTATCCTGTGAGGCCAGCATTCTGTAGGACACTCTGTTTATGGCCATTCATTTCTTTTTTCTTTTTCTTTTTTTTTGAGATGGAGTCTCGCTCTGTAGCCCAGGCTTGAGTGCAGTGGTGCGATCTCGGCTCCCTGCAATCTCCGCCTCCTGGGTTCAAGCAATTCTCCTGCCTCAGCCTCCTGAGTAGCTGGGACTACAGGCACATGCCACCATGACCAGCTAATTTTTGTGTTTTTAGTAGAGATGGGATTTCACCATTTTGGCCAGGATGGTCTCTATTTCTTGACCTCGTGATCCACCTGCCTTGGCTTCCCAAAGTGCTGGGATTATAGGTGTGAGCCACTGTGCCCAGCCAGGGCCATTCATTTCTAATCACGGTTAGTCCTCAAAGTGGGAATCATGATGTCTATTGTAGGAGAGGAATTAAATTTTATATATTAAGAATTTTGGGCAAATGCTCGGTAGGGAAGCAATAAACGTTTATTTAGTGAAGATGTGTATGTCCAGAAGTGACAGACAGGAATTGCAACTAACATGTATCAGATTCCAAAGCATTTTTTTTTTTTAGTAAACTATGCTCAACAGTATGTTATGTGATCTGTTAATATCATCACATAGAGTTTTAAAAATCTCGGCAGGGAGACGTGGCTCACGCCTGTAACCCAGCACTTTGGGAGGTAGAGGTGGGTGGATTATCTAAGGGCAGGAGTTTGAGATCAGCCTGCCCAATATGGTGAAACCCTGTCTCTACTAAAAAGACAAAAATTAGCCAGGTGTGGTGGTGTGCACCTATAGTCTCAGCTACTCGGGAGCCTGAGACAGGAGAATTGCTTGAACCCAGGAGGTGGAGGTTGCATTGAGCTGTGATTGTGCCACTGGACTCCATCCAGCCTAGGTGACAGAGTGAGACTCCATCTCAAATAGTAATAATAATAAACCACTTTATTTTGTCCTTTAAAAATATATTTTTCTCTCTTATCAAAATGCTTATTTTCAAGAAATGGAGTCCAGTTACACTAAAATTTGTCTATGTCTTTGGAATAGCTGCCTGTGCTCCTGGGAGGTTGAGCTATTTCCCCATTTTACACATATGGGAACTAAGGCTTCAAAGAGTTAAATACTTTTGCTAAGATGGAACTGTAACGCAAGGACCAAGGTTTGTGGCCACAGTGGTCCAATTACGCAGAGGAGGCCGTTCTCCTGCGACCCGCGGCATGTCATGGCTGAACTCTTCCACAGCCCTGAGTGGCTCTCTGGCGTGAAGCTGGCCACATAGTTTTCTGAATTTGCAATGCAGTAATTATCTAAGGTCAAGATGAAGAATTCTGGAGGAGAGGCAGCTGGGATATCTTGGTGAATTCCCAAATACTTCTGTAGCCACCGGGTATTTATGAAGGCCCATGGTGATGGTCAGCGTTCCTAGCAGGGGCTGGGAGCCCTCCACTTGACCCCAGCCCCTGCTGCTCCATCCGTTCAGCGGCTGGTGCAGCCCTCAGGAGGTGGCGTCAGGAAACCCAGGAATCCCACTCCTTGCTCCAGGCCACCCAGAGCACGCGGGGTGGGGCTGGTGTTGGCCCTCCAGCCTCCTATTGTCGGCCTTATCCCGACTCCAGGGTTCTCTAGCAGACATTCTAATGTAAAGTCATATTTTGGAATGTGATTTCATCATCTGATTCCAAAGTTTTTCTCCAGAAAGTTCTGCTTTTTCAACATTTCTCAAAGGCACCCATTTAAATAAAAGACGTCAAGTGTCAGTTGGTTTTGTTTATTCTTATGTACAAATCTGGCATGTCAATAAGAATAAGGTACTTTTGAAACCTAGACACACTGTGGTCACGATGCCTTTGGTTCAATTCCCGCAAGTTCAGCTCTTGGGTCACCCACAGTTACAGCTTCAAGTGGGTCTTTAGCTCTGGCCTCTCTTTGAAGAGTGATTCATTGGTCAAAATTCTCTCCCTAATTCTAAGGAGCAACTTCAGACTCCTGCCATTGTCTTCAAACCTTGGGTTTCAGGCAAAGCCCCAGCCTCAGCAGGATCTGTCACAGAGCGCTGAAGTAGAAACTGCCTCTCGGAATGTGTCCTACCTGAGGTGAGGGCAAGGGGCTTTTGTCCCAGTCACTCCCAGGCCCCAGACTTCCCTGGGGTTTGGATTCCTAAGCACTCCTGCCTCCTGGTGAGGTGACCTGTTCCACAGACTCTGGGTACTCTTATGGGGTGTGTGGTGTGGACCCTGAGCAGCAAACCCACAGACGTGCTGCTGTGCATGGAATCTAAGAGAATCAGGGCAGTGCCCTGGGTGTTCTGGGGCTCCGGGGAGCAGAGGCCAACGCAGACATTAGCTGGGTGAGAATTTTACCAGGAAGAATGCCTGTGCAAGGGAAACAAGGCAGGAGACTGGCCAGGCTGGGACTCGAGTCCAACCCCAGAGGAGGACAGAGAGAGGAGGCTGGAAAGACACATCCTGCACCTCTGTGCAGACTGAGACTTTGGCAGTGCTGCTGGAGAGCCCCAAGGCCAAAGCCAGTGGTCAGAGGAGCCCAGTGCCTCCCGAAAGACAGGCCCTGCTAAGCCTTCCTGTTCATTTGAATGCTGCTGAGGACCAGCTCCCAGGCAGTGTGGCCTTAGCACGAATGCAGCAGTGAATTTCAGAGGGCAGCAGCTGTGTTGGCTGCAGCTGGCATCCGGTGAAGACATATTCATTGCTGCATCAGGTGTTCACACTGCTGCACTGGACAATATAAACCTGCATAGGCTCACCAAGGAAGAACATGGGTGTTGTATTCACCTGTTTTCACACTGCTATAAGGAACTGCTGAGATGGGGTAATTTATAAAGGAAAGAGGTTTAATTGACTTGCCATTCGGCATGGCTGGGGAGGCCTCAGGAAACTTACATTCATGGAGGCAGGTGAAGGAGAAGCAAGTTCCTTCTTCACAAGGCAGCAGGAGAGAGAGAGAGCAAAGTGGGGATCACCACCTTTAAACCCTCAGCTCTCGTGAGACTCCCTCCCTATCACAACAGCCTGGGGAAGACTGTCCCCGTGATCCAGTCACCTCTCACAGGTCCTGCCCACGACATATGGAGATCACAATTTGAGATGAGATTTGGGTGGACACAGAGCCAAACCTTATCAAGTATGTTCATAGAAGTCTTACTTATTATGACCTCAAACAGATCAAACGTCTATCAGCAGTAGCATGTTTCAATAAATGACAGCGTTTCTGTTTACAGTGGGTTAATCTACAGGAAAGGCATCTTCTCTACTGCACAGGACACGGAGGAATGCCACAGACATCATGCAGACTAGAAGGGGTCAGACACAAAAGACCACATGTCATGTGACACCACGCGTGCTCAGCCTGGAAATAGAGCTGCTGTGCAACGTGAGCCCTCAGATTAGGGCCACCTTCTGGGAGGAGGGGAGGATGAGGGGAGGAGGAAGGCAGGAGTCCTTCTGGGGTGTGAACAATACTCTATGTGTGATTTTTGTCTACACAGTTTTAATTTGTAAGCAACTTGCTAAATTGTTGACAGTTATTTTGTGTGCATGTTAAATATAAACCGAGCTCCCTAGTTTATAACATTTGGTATTAATGATTCCTTAATGCAGAATCAAAAACACAGGTAGGTGCACAGTCCCGTGAATTAAAATAATTGCTATAACCATGTATTAATTAACACGTGGGCACAAACATCGTGGCACCTGTCTTCTTGTTGTTGCTGTGAATAGAATGAAGAAGGCTGTAACTTGTGGAAGTATTACCGACTCAGTCCCTGCACCGAGCTGGACACAAGGCGCTCTGAGAACAAACTGCTTGGATATTCCTGGGCTTGTTTATTTTGACATCGGTTAAAAGTATTATTGTGAGGAATGATGGAAATAGATGTTGAAATGGCATCTGGCAGAGCAGTGATTCTAATGCTCAGCACGAGGTCGGTGGTCGCTCCAGCTTGAATTCCTTTTTTCAAGATAGGTTACCTTGGATTCTTTAAGAAATGTGCACAATGCTTAAATAAAATGCCATTTTTATCCAACTGTGTAGACACACAAAACTCAAACAAAAAACTAGCACTGCAGTCCTACTTTCTATCATGAACCGTTTCCCCCGCGGGCTGATTCATTCGGTCATAACCCAGCAACCCGTGAGTCTGTAAGCACCTACTGTTGGTGGAGTTGAAGCTGCGTCGTGAGCCTCGAGGGGCTGACTCACAGCCCGGGGCTCGGCGGTCCACAGTGACCTCAGCGTGACTCACGCTCAGGACCAAGTTCTGTCCAAAGTTATTAAAGCTGCACTCAGGCCCTCGGCGCATCTGACTATCACGTTCCTTCACAATTATTAGCAGAGAACCCCTCCTGGTGAGAGCAGGGTGAAATATCTGAAATTCATTTTTTAAGGGACTCCAGCTTGGCCCAGACATTTCCTTACTTTGCTCTCCTCAGAAAACACACTGTGAATCTGGCATTTGTTTTTCATCATGCTGAGAACACACGGGAATGTCACAGTTTTAATTTATTGTGTCATACGTATTTAAGGTGTGGGCCATGCTGCTTTGATCCAGTGATCTGGACATGCACACTCACAGGGAAGTGAGGACTGGTCAAACAATTAATGAGTGCGTCTTTCACACAGTGAGTGTGTGCACGGGCATGGTGAATGTATTAGGGTTCTCTAGAGGGAAGGAGCTGATGGAATACATGTATAAATAAAGGGGAGTTCACTAAGTATTAACTCACCCAATCACAACAGGCTGAGGAGCATGGGGAGCCAGTCCGAGTTCCAAAACTGAAGAGCTTGGAGTCTGATGTTCGAAGGGCAGGAAGCATCCAGCACGGGAGGGCATGTGGGCTGGGAGGCGAGGCCAGTCTCTTTTCACATTTTTCTGCCCACTTTATATTCACTGGCAGCTAATTAGGTGGTGCACACTCAGATGAAGGGTGGGCCTGCCTTTTCCAGCCCACTGACTCAAGTATGTTAATCTCCTTTGGCAACACTCTCACAGACACAGGTGACGGTGTGTATGGATCAATACTTTGTATCCTTCCATCCAATCAAGTTGACACTCGGTATTAACCATCACAGTAAGGTAACCTAAAATTTACTTTCTTGGCAAATTACCAGTGTAAGGGGCAGGAATGAGCATCCGGGAAATGGGAGGTTGGAGGTCAAACTGCAGTTCAGCTTTGTAGAGTAAGTCTAGAGACCTAATGTACGGCATGGAAAAAACATATGTGTTAAGGGTTGTGAGGAGAACAGTAGGAGCTCCCAGGAAGCCAGAGGCTGGTCTCCTTGGCCACTCATGCAAGACGCATCCTCTGCTCTTGTTAAGGTGACGCTGACGGAGATGGATATGCCCTTGGCTCTGCATTCAGAGGAATCAGGGCAGGAGCACAGTCTCAAGCTAAAGAGTGCAATCAACCAGCAAAAAGGCAAGAATTACCTTAAAATAACACAACAATCGCAATAACAAGCATGGCCTTTCTAAGGACAGTCCTCGGAGCAAGCATGTTTAATGGAGCTTCATTCTAAACGTTGCCTGAAATGAGAACACAGGTTCCCATAAACAGTGAACGGTAAGTCGTCCTGCCGATGATGCCAGCAGTCACATCCACTGCTTCCCGAATACTTCCTTTGGTGTTCTTGCTCCAGGTTCCTTGGCGTTCATGGAAGCTGAAATGGGTGGCCTCATACTGGAGATGTATGCACCTAAGCAAGCCAACACAAATGGCGTTTCACTTCCTATCAGTTTTTGCTCAGTCCTCTGAGAACTACTGGACAATTGACAGTAGCTTAACGGACTAAGCGATCCACTTAGGACTTCCAGATCACTTAGAAACCGCAGCTGAGCAACTACAAGGAAATCTGAATTCACCTGTTTCCCAGTGTTCACACACTCCCTCATGCACATCCTGGGTGCATATCAAGAGGATGTCCTGATTGTTTAAAATGACTTATCTACGTAAGTGGTTAAAATGCAAATTCGATGAACTAACGTTTTAAACCCTTTGCCTCCCTTATGTGCAAAACATGATTCAGATAGAAAAGTATTGAATTTAGGCAAAAATCATGTGCGGCGGCCATGGATGGCAGAAGCCATATTAGAAGCTGAAACCCTGGACGTCTAAACATTGAGCCTTGGACGTCTCTGTGCACCACCAGCCTCTGCCAAGTGTCATCTGTGGAGGACACCTTCACTCAAGGTATCTTTTCTTTCTCTCCTGAATCTGGTTTTCTGCTTTTTTTGGTTTTTCCTTGCAGCTTCTCTTAAAGAACATGGTGATTTTTCTAGATTTATCTAGGGAAGAAAAAAAGCAGAGTTAAACAGTCATTGTAGCAGCAATGCCGTTTTGGCTGTGTTTATGACAAGCAAGTGACCCCTGGTGCTGTTTACTTGGCCTGACGTTTTGGTTCTTTGGTGAAAGTGTCTTATAAAATGGGGGTGGGAACTGCCTGGGTCAGTGGACACAGTCAATTCAGACTTATAGGGAGGTGAACATGAAACTTCTGAAGTCAGCCTCATGGGTAGGTTTTGCATAGATACCTACAGATTTTCCTGAAGCAATAAAAACTTTCTTTTTTAACTTAATCAGGTAGAAGAAAGGTCTTGAGTGTTTTGTAAAACCAATTCCAAATATCATTGTAGGACAAAAAAATGTAAGTATGCTAAATTTGTGTAGGAAATAAGCTTTATATGAAAGAATAGAAATCTCATATGTGAATTAAATACAGCAATGCAATCGGTTTTTATATTTTTATATTCTAATGTATGTTTTAACATAATTCATTGAAAGATTTAAGAGCAATAGCAACTCAGTAGCAATGAAGACCTCTAGCACCCCCCCCACCCAAAAAAGAGAATGTCACTTATTCTCTAGTGCTTTCATGTTTACAAGGCACGTTTTTACAACCACATATATTTTACACTTTGATTCTTTTAGAAACACTGTAATCAAGGTTGAAGTTAGTCTAACTTTACAAACTAACAACAAACTGTGGTTAAAAAATAGTCACATTACTGATGTGAGGCCACAGAAAGCAAAGTTTAAGCCAAGTTTGCTGGGCACCATATCTGTTTCTCTTTATTCCTCCCATTGTGACTGCATAGATTTATCACCTGCAAAATATTTTTTGGCAACAGATGCCACATTAACATCGCTTGGAAAAATATTTTTGCGAACACACTCATGGAGTCCTCCGTTCATTCATTCGTGCATTTAAGAAGCAAACGGCAGTTAAGCAGCACAGTTCTTGCCGCTGAGTTCCGCTTTGTCCCGACACAGGAAGAGTGCAGAGATCTGATCCCGAACCACACCTGTGGGGAGATTTGCATGTTTGATGGCATTAGATGATTACATTTTATACTGGACATTCATTCTATATTTTAAAATACAATGTTACTGCATTAAACTCCATATTAAAAGGCAGGGACTTGCAAGGTAGCCAGACACACAGCACACACCCAAATAACATCATTGGATAAATATCAGCCAGCTTCTTTGTCTTAGGCTGGTATGTCCTAATAACGTTGCACTTGCTGGTAATCAGCTCTGACCAGGCCTCACGTCTGCTCTTCCTGAGCGAGTTATGCCCTCATGCCATGTAATCAGGGAAGATACAAAACATGAAAGATCATCTTAAATCCTTTTCTAGGTGCCTAGTATTAAACGAAAAGTTTGGCATGGTGGAAATGCTGATAAAATAAGCACTACTTTGAATATCGGTTGTTTCTCCCGTTACGCATCTTAGATATAGATGAGGCAAACATAAAAATTTTCTTACTGCATCAGCCTCAGAAGATGCGAATATCTAGATGACTTCCTGACTAATAAACAGATCGCTTTATTGGAAATACCAGAATATAGAGATACTTCAGCTGTCATTTCAGCATTTGAGAAACTCTAGCACTGACCAAAGCAAGTTAAATGGAAATTTGCTGTTGCAATTCACCCCACGTTGTGTTGGGGTTGTATAGGAGAGAATTACAAATTTCACATGAAGTTCTGGAAACAGAAATTGACATGGAATAACTGTGAGTAAAAGCTTAATGAAAAATATCTGGAAGACATTATGGAGTAAGATATATTAGTTGTAAAATTGACAGAGCCTAAAAAAATTATAGACATCCTGGAAAAAGCGTGAGTTGAAGGCTTTTTGCTTTCTTAAGAACTTATGTTTGGTAAATGTATTTTGCACAAATGAGTCTTTAGCCGAGAAACCATTTCCCAGTTTAAATAATGGAACCACAATTTAGGAAGGTGTGAGCGGGGGAAGTGGCTACATTGGAAAGGAAGGCTTGGAAACGTCAAGTGGAAACAAATTCTGGAGGAGGGTAACGAGTGGGCTAAAGTTGATTTATATAAAAAAGAATACTGCATAAAGGGTAACCACAGGCATATAAGTATTATTTTTTAAGGTTGTAAGTTCAGGCAAGAATAAAGATGCATAAAAAAGAAATAAAAATTCTGTCCCAAAATATCTGAGTTCTCTTTTCCAAAAATATGATCAAATATTCTTTGAAGTTAACATGCAGAATCAATAATATTATTAAATAAGGTGAGTCATTTCATATTCTTCATCTTAAACAATAAGAACATTTTAGAGTTTAAATGTTAGGGTGAGTAATCAAGACGTTGCTATAGAAATTATATTTGTCAAAATGAATTGCACCCCTTTTTAAACAATAAAGGAATACATGTTTAGAAGATTTTTCTACCAGACATTGAACAACGAAACCCAAGTTAAAGTCACACTAAACCCTGAGCTCTATTTTTCTTTCTTTCTTTTTTCATTAACTGTCTTCACTCCATTTCAAGTCTTTGGGGAAGACCTCGAGATTCTGTGCATATTAGTCTTACATTGACCTTTCTATGGTTAAAGTTTCATAACAGCTCTTCAAATTGGTAAATAAATGATTCCAAGTTATTTAATATTTAAGAATTAAAGTAACCAAATATCTTATATTAATATCATATGTAAGAGTTTGAAATGGAAAAATTGCTAAACCTCAGTGATATACAATGTATCTAATCACAGTGTCTGGCAAGTAAACAGTTTTATATTGTTTATCACCTTATATAAAATTCAGAGAAAAATCATTAAAACAATGAAATTAGCTTAGGAAAATGTACATGATTGAATTCATATCCTGTTTGTCATCATCCTCTGGGAAACAGATGGCAAGTTACAGTTAGAAATCCCGGAGACTGATTGGAACCCAATAACTGAAAAATGAAAGGAAGGAAGGCTGGGAGCAGGTGGGGGAGGAATCAGGATGGGAGCAGGTCCGATGCTTGTGAGGAGGCCTGGAGCAGAGCGGGGACTTGCTGGAAACAGCCCCGGGCGGCAGCTCTGGGGACAGTGTCTAGGGAGCTCCGTGCTGGAGGTCCGTGCGGCCTGCAGGGACACCCACGACTGGGAGGTGTAGCCCAGCTGGGACACAGAGAATGTGCTTCCTTCTTCATAGTCCACGGTCATCCAGGCGTGTGTCCTCAGTTACCCAAATCAAATTCAGAGACGTCACTCACTCCGTGTCTGTGAGTTTTCCATTTCTGTAAGCAGAGTTGTAAATTATGGCCCTAACTTCAAAGAGGCGATAGCAAAAATGATAGGAAAAAAGCGTGAACCGCTATAATGGGGATGAACACGGGGCTCAGGCTCATGACTGAGGTCTGAGGATCAGACCAGCTGCACCATCGGGAAGGTTTTTCTAACTGTTTTGTATAAATTAACAAACTCCAGGATTACCACATTCTGTCCAGTGACTGCTCCAGAACTTAAACTCCACTGACGGTGGAATTATTTTACAGTCAGTTCTTCAATAAATTTAAGGAAACATAAACTAGAAGAAAAATGAGTCTTTTTTTCCCCTATTCATCTGCAGTTTAAACCAAGACCCAGCCTACTAAGCATGAATCAAACCCATGTGGATTACTTTAATCCTGATAAATGCCCTCGAGCTCCAAGACATTCTTACCCCTGATTTAAATCCGTCCACCTTTCCGGACACTAAAACTCCAAAACTCACAACTCCGTGAAATACAGTAGCTTGTGTTTCAACTTCCAGAAAGAAAAATAATACAATCTGGTGAGGATATTCTTTAGACTGGTTGCCGTACATTTAGGGAAATCCCATGGGGAGGGTTGACTTCACTTTCCTTCAAAGGAGTCTTTTAGAACACTGCTATCAATCTTTGGTGTCCAGCTGTGATGATTATTTTTAAAAGTGCACATGTGTTTCAACAGGAAATAGTTTGAAAACTTGGTTGTATTTTAGAGGAAAATACAACATTTTAAAATTTATTCCCAGCTTTATACCTTGAATATAGAATCAACAGGCAAATCATTTATTTAAAGAAAATTAAATTAGATTTTTTCCAATCATTTATCATTTTTTTTTTCTTCTTGAAGTGGAAACTTATCCAGCAAGCAAAGCCTTGAGCTGTTAAAAGGCAAAGTGGAGACTGATATAAAGTGTCCCAGGTCACAAGCTACAGGCTTCGTGGATACCTTCCCTCTTGTGTATCAATTTTTTAAAAGTAATAAAATTTTTCCATGGTAGAAACAATAGATTCAAAGAACGTCAGAAGAATACACTTGAAATGAGACTTGGAGGTGCTATAGTTTAGTCTTTGCATTACACAAATATACAAACCAAAGCCTACAGGCTCAAGCAATTTGACGAAAAATTAATAGATAGGTGGAGCTACGGAAAACAACATCAAAAATTACAATACAATTTTGGTTTATCTGTGTTCAATATTATCATATGTTTTAAGGTGAATAATTTTACCGGCATGGTGAAGTGGCGTACGTAGGAGGTGCATCATTCCATAAACAACACAAGTATTTACTAGAAACTGATTTTATTAAGGCTAACTATAAAAGGAACAGAGGTGGACATCGCAAAGATGGCAGAGTAGAAGACCCTATCATTTGCACCTCCAAACAGAAAACAACATTAGGCATTCATAAACTAATATGACCCTGGGAGAGTTCAAAAGTCAAAACGTTGCAGCACCACAGTGGAATGAGAGAGAGAGAGAGAGAGAGAGAGAATAACTTCACAAAAAGGTGGGAGAGAAGTTTAATTTTGCCTCCATCACTCCACCCCCAGGCTGGCACAGCTCAGCACCAAGAGGGAGCTCCTTGACCTGTGAGTTTCCTCATGAGGCAAAAAGACAGCAGGGCGAGTGACCAGCTTTCTGAGGCTTTGGCTGAAGCATCTGCTTCTGTCCCAACCAACCTAGATAACTGGGGAAAGCCACATCATCGACATGTCTGAATATAGCCAGGAACAAAGAAGAAAAGTGCCTGTGAGTATCAGCAATGCAGGGGGTGCCAGTGCAGTGCCTGACTGCGTGCTCCGCAGGCGACCCCAGCAGCCTTTGCCATTAGGATTCCAATCGCCCTTGCAAGCACCACGGACCTCCCATCAACAACATAGTGGAACAAAATAGCACAGACTATCCACACAGAAAGGCTCGCTGGTGAGACTGGAAAACCTGCAATGTCAGGAGATAGCACAGAACAAAGAAAGGTGGATTACACACACGGCAGGACCCATCACGGCCCCCAGTGGCCTGCTCTGCAGAGAACACCAGCATCTTTTGCTACTGAGGTAAGCAACAGCCACTTCTACTGGGGAAGCCCAGAGAGGGAGATGTGCTGCACGGCCCTTGTCTAGAAGCAGCCTCTGTTATGCTACTTCGGGACCACGGCTGCCACCTCTCCCGGTCCTGCACTTCCTCAGATGCTTCAGCGATGGCCACGCTGCAAGTGTCCACCTTCCAGACCCTGGTAAGGCTGTACAGTGTGTGCCCACATGTCAAACATCAAGTCACCGTAACGATGAGCTAATTTGCACAGTAGGCAGCAAGGCCAAGGTCTCGCGGCATGTTCCTATGCTCTGGGCCACAGATTAGACTCCATAAAAAGCTTGGCTCTGTCCAAACCCCAAACAGAATCACTGTTGCTCTGTGCATGCCTGTCCTCCCGTTCTCCTCAATTAGGTGGTTTAACAAGCATCTACGCCTCACACTGTTGCCAAAAAAGCAGCAAGGGTGCCCATGCTCTAGGAACCAGTTACGTTACCATCCAAGACCACCTGGGCATAGTTCCTCCATTCATGCCTCTAACTTAGGCCACGGCTTTGTTGCTGCTCCACGGGTGCCACTTGCCAGACACTGGTGCCATTGCCAACACGAGTAGGCCTGTAAGCCAGACCAAGTGCCAAGAGGGACCCCCTCAGGGGCAACATCCCCAGTAGGAGAAGAAAGATCAGAAGAATCTCAGCAGCCATCACCACCAAAATCCCAACAACCCTTGTTGCCGTAGAAGACCTCCACAGTGTTGGCTGCTGAGTATCCCTGCAATCTTTGACAACACCAACCTCAGCTGAGAGAGCTGAGTAAAGAATACACAGTTGCATTGCACTGCACCGTAATTGCTCACTCCACCCAACTAGCACTCTCACACCCTCTCTCCAAGTAGGAGGAGGTTTTCTACACCAAATGTAGCCTATGAAGTCTGCAATAGGGGTCTGCTCACCACATGTGCACACACCAATACAAGGTGAGAAGAAACGTGGAAACAAGGAGGCACATCACCACTGAGATAATAACCACAGTAACTTCCTGGTCACACATCCTTAAAAAAACTGAGCTATACAAAGGGCCTGACCAAAAAAAAAAAAAACCTAAAAATAATTGTTTTAAGAAAGCTCAGCAAACTTCAAGAAAATACAGAGAAGCAATTCAACAAAATCATAAAAACAGTACTTTAACAAACACATTTTTTTTTCAACTTTTATGTTAGATACAGAGGTGCATGTGCAGGTTTTTACGTGGGTGTATTACCCTAGGGAGTGAGCATGGTACCTAATAGGTAGTTTTCCAACCTCTCCTGCCCCCCTCTCCCCACCAGCTAGTAGTTTGCAATGCCTGTTTTTACAGCTGTGGCTATATCTAGGGGTGCTCAGTGTATTGCTCCCTCTTATAAGAGAATGCAGTATCTGATTTTCTGTTCCTGTGTTAATTTGTTTAGGGTTTTGGCCTCCAGCTCCATCCATGTTTCTGCAAAGGACATGATTTTGTTCTTTGTATGGCTGCATAGTATCCCATGATGTATATGTACCACATTGTCTTTATCTGGTCCACCTCTGATGGGCACCTAGGTTGACTCCATGTCTTTGCTACTGAGAATAGTGTGATGAGAAACATATGAGTACATGATGTGTCTTTTTGTTATAATGATCTAGTTTCCTTTGTGTATATGCCCATTATGGAATTGGTGGGTCTAATGGTAGCTGCTTTAAGTTCTTTGAGAAATCTCCAAACTGCTTTCCACAGTGGCTGAACTAATTAACATTCCCAACAATAGTGTATAACTGTTACCTTTTCTCCACAGCCTTGCCAGAGTCTGCTTTTTGACTTTTTAATAACAGCAGTTCTGACTGGTGAGAGATGGTATCTCATTGTGGTTTTTATTTGTATTTCTCTGATCATTAGTAATAATGAGAATTTTTTCATATGTTTATTGGCTGCTTGTATGTCTTCTTTTGAGAAGTGTCTTTTCATATTCTTTGTGCCTTTTTAATGGAGTTACTTGTTCTAGGCTTTTTGATTTGTTTAAATCTCTTATAGATTCTGAATATTAGACCTTTGTTGAATTCATAGTTTGCAAGTATTTCCTCCCAGTCTATGGGTCAGCCATTATTTACTCTACTGATAGTTTCCTAGACTGCACAAATGCTCTTAAGCTTAAATAGGTACCACTTTTCAATTTTTGCAAACCAAGAAATTTAACAGAGATATTTAAATCATAAAAATTATATAAAAATTAGAGCTGAATAATACAATGAATGCAATGGAAAAATGCAAGGAACACCAACAGCAGAAATGATCAAGGAAAAGAAAAATTTTGTGAACCAGAAGACAAGTTATTTGAAAATATACAGTCAGAGAGCAAAAAGAATGAATAGAAATTAAGGAAGATTACAGAAATCATAGAATAGAATCAAGACAGAAAATATTTGAACTATAGGAATTAAAGAAGAAAAGAGGCAAAGGGACAGAAACTTTAGTTAAATAAAGAATAACTTAAAACTTCCCATATCTGGGAAACATAAATATTCAGGTATAGGAAGGTCAGAGGTCTTCAGATACAGTCCAAGCAAGAATATACTAGGATGTATAATCAAACTGTCAAAAATAAAAGACAAAGAAAAGATTCTAAAAGCAGCAAGAGAAAATAAATATATCACATATAAGGAAGTTTCAGTAAGGTTTGCCGTGACTTTCTCAACAGAAACTTTAGAGTCCAGGAGGGAGTGAGATAATATATTCAACATGCTCAAGGAAAAATGTCTGCCAACCAAGAATACTTTGGCTGGCAAAGCTATACTGCAGAAACAAAGGAGAAAGAATTTCCCAGAACAACAACAAAAAAGAATTGGGAAATCTTATTATCAATAGATCTTCCTTCTAATAAATGCTAAACGAAGTCATCCAAACTGAAAGAAAAAGATACTAATTAGTAAAATAGAAACATATGAGAAATCGCTTCTCAGCCTTTTGACTAAGATCAAGTGAAAACATATGAGAGAAGAAAACTCAATGATAAAAGTAAGTGCACTGTCAAATTCAGAATATTCTAATAACATAATGGTGGTGTGTAAACTATTTAAATTTTTAGTATAAAGATTAAAAGACAATTAAAATAATCACAACTATAATTATTTCTTAAGATACAATATAAAAAGAGAAATGTTGACATCAAAGACGTGCAATGTGGAAGGGAATGGATAAAAGTTAAATTTATCAGCTGTTTTACATAAGTCTCTTGGTAAACACAAAGCAAAAATCCATAGTACATACAGAGAAGCTAAAAACCAAGCAATTAATGTCTACCACTAGAAAAAATGATCTGATCAGAAAACAACACAGTGAGAGAGGAAGAAAGGAACAAACGATCTACAGAAACAAAACCAGAAAACAAATTACAAATGGTATTAGCAAGTCCTCACTTATCAGTAATAACTTTGAATGTAAATAGATTAAATTCTCCAATAAAAAGATATGGGTTACATGAATGGAATTTTTTTTTTTTAAAAAGACCCAACTAAAGGCTTACTACAGGAGACTCACTTCCCTGGTAATAACACAAAGAGAAAGTGAAGAAATGGAAAAAGATATTTCATACAATTGGAAACTGGAAGAGCAGGGGTAGCAATACTTACATCAGCTAGAATAGACATTAAGTGAAAAACTGTAAAAAAGATATGAAGAAAGGAGTTAAACTGGCAGAACTCACTTTCTTGCACTCCACAGATAGTGCATTGTTTTACAAATTGAAAGTCTGTGTTATCCCTGCATTAAGCATGGGCCATTTTTCCAGAAAACACGTGCTTAATTCATGTCTCTGTGTCACATTTGTTATTTCTAGCAATATTTTAAATTTGGTCATTACTATTGTATCTGTTATTATGATCTGTAATCAGTGATTTTCAGTGTTAATATTGTAATTATTTGGGGGCATCATGAATCACACCCAGTTGACAACAAGCTTAATAAACGTTCTGTGTGTTTTGATCAAAAGGCCATTCCTCTATCTCTTTCCATCTCCTCAGGTCTCTATTCTCTAAGAAACAGCAATATTGACATTAGGCCAGTTAATAACCTTATAATGACCTCTACGTTTTCAAGTTAAAAAAAGGAGTCATACCTTTGTCACTTTAATTTAAAAGCTGGAACTGACTCAGCTTAGTGAGGAAAGTATGTCAAAAGCTGAGCTAGGCAGAAAGCTAGCCCTCTTGTACCAAACAGCCAAGTTGTGAATTCAAAGAAAACTGAAAGTGTGACTTCAGTGAACACATGAATGATAGGAAAGTGAAGCCACCTTATTGCTGATATGGAGAAAGTTTTAGTGATCTGGATAGAAGAACAAAATAGCTACAACATTCCCTTGAGCCAAAGCCAAATAAAGATCAGGCCCTCTCTTCAATTCTCCAAATCAATGCAGACTGAAAGAGGTGAGGAAGCTGCCTAAGAAAATTAGCAGCTAGCAGGGATTGGTTCTAGAGATTTAAGAAAAGATGTCATCTTCATAACATAAAAGTGCACGGTGAAGCAGAAAGTGCTGATGGACTAGCTGCAGTAAGTTCTCCAGAAGATCAAGCTAAGATAATTGGTAAAAGTGGCTACACTAAACAACAGGTTTTCAGTGTAGACAAAACAGTCTTATACTGCAAGAGGATGTCGTCTAGGACTTTTATAGCTAGAGAAAAGAAGTCAATGCCTGGCTTCAAATCACCAGAGGACAGTCTAATTCTCTTGTTAGGGGTTAATGCAGCTGGTGACTTGAACTTAAAGCCAATGCCCATTTTTCATTCTGAAAATCATAGGACCCTTAATTATGCCAAACTGACTCTGCCTGTCCCTTATAAATGAAACAACAAAGCCTTGATGACAGCACCTCTGTTTACAGCATGGTTTACTGAATATTTTAAGCCTGCTATTCAGACCTACTGCTCAGGAAAAAGAATCTCTTTCAAAATACTACTGCTCTTTGTCAATGCACCTGGTCACCCAAGAGCTCCGATGGAGATGTATAAGGAGATTAATGTTATTTTCATGCCCACTAACACGGCATCCATTCTACAGCCCATAGATTGAGAAATAAAGTTGACTTTCAAACCTTATTATTTAAGAAATATATTTCATAAGGTTACAGCTGCCTTAGAGTGTGATTTCTCTGGGGGACTTGGGCAAAGTAAGTTGAAAACCTTCTGCAAATAATTTAACACTCTTGATGCCTTTCAGAATACTCATGCTCAAGGAGAGGAGAACAAAATATCAACATGGTCAGGAGTTTGGAAGCAGTGGATTCCAACCCTCCTGGATGACCTTGAGGGATTCACATTTCAGTGGAGGAATTGACTGCAGATGTGGTGGAAACAGCAGGAGAGCTAGAATTAGACATGGAGCCTGAGGATGGGACTAACTAAATTGCTATAATGTCAAGATGACATTTTAACAGAAAATGAGTTGTTTCTTATGAATGAGCAATTGCTGTGAACATTGTTTAAATGACAGCAAAAATGTGGAATATCACACAAAGTTAGTTGATAAAGCAGTAACAAAGTTAGAGAAGACTGATTCCAATTTGGAAGATGTTGTACTATGGATAAAATGCTATTAAACAGTGTCTTATGTTACAGATAAATCTTTTGTGAAAATAAGCCATTCATTGTGAAGAACTTTACTGTCACCTTATTTTAATAAATTGCCACAGCCTCTCAGCCTTCAGGAACCACCACCCTAATCAGTCAGTGGCCATCAACATTGAAGCAAGACCCTGTACCAGCAAAAGCATTATGACTCACTCAAGGCTCAGATGATTGTTAGTATTTATAACCAATAAAGCATTTTTCATTAAGATATTTCTATTTTTTGGACATAATGTTATTATAAACAATATACTGCAGTATAATGTAAAATAAGTTTTATATGCACTGGGAAATTAAAAAAAATTGTGCAACTCACTTTATTGTTATATTTGCTTTATTGTTATGGCCTGAAATCAAACCCACAGTATCTTTAAGGTATGCTTATACAGTAAGAAAGTATAATAATTATAAATATATATGCACCTAATGTCAGAGTGCCCAAATATAGAAAGAAAATATTAATGCATCAGATGAGAGGGAGAGACAGAGAAAGAGAGAGAGAAAAAGTGAGTGAGAGAGAGAGAGACTAAAACACAATTATAGGAGGAACTTCAATAACCCCTTTTCAACAAAAGTTAGATTATATAGACAGAAAATCAATAAGAAAACATTGGACTTAAACTACACTTTAGACCAAATAAGCCTGACAGACATATACAAATATATATATTATTTGTTAGGCCACAAACAAGTCTTAACATATTTTAAAAGACTGAAGTCATATTAAGTATCTTTTCTGACCACAATGGCACAGAACTAGCAATCAGTAATAGAATTTTAGGTTTACAAACGTGAACCTTAAACAATATGTTTCTAAATAACAAATTTGTTAAAAAAAATGGCAAATTAAAAAATAAGTTGAGACAAATGAAAATAGAAACACAATATATGAAAACTTATTAGATGCAGCAAAGCAGTTCTAAGAGGCAAGTTCATAGCAATAAGCTCCTACATCTAAACAGGGGAACTATCTTAAATAAACAATGTTATGTTACACTGCAAGAAACGAGAAAATCAAAACCTTTATTCTATACCATAGTCAAAATTAACTCCAAACCAAGTAAAGACTTAAGTATAAAACCTGAACCTGTAAAACTATCAGAAGAAAACACTGGGGAAAATTGCCATGATGCTGGTCTAGATAATGATTTCTTTTCTTTTTTTTTCTTTAAAATTTCATTTTAGGTTTTGGGGTACATGTGAAGAACATACAATATTGTTGCATAGGTACACACGTGGCAGTGTGATTTGCTGCCTTCCTCCCCTTCACCTAGATCTGGCATTTCTCCCCATGCTATCTCTCCCCAACTCCCCACCCCCCACTGTCCCTCCCCTATTTCCCCCCAACATACCCCAGTGTATAGTGCTCCCCTCCCTGTGTCCATGTGTTCTCATCGTTCAACACCCGCCTATGAGTGAGAACATGCGGTGTTTGATTTTGTGTTCTTGTGTCAGTTTCCTGAGAATGATGGTTTCCAGGTTCATCCATGTCCCTACAAAGGACACGAACTAATCATTTTTTATGGCTGCATAATATTCCATGGTGTATATGTACCACATTTTCCCTGTCCAGTCTATCATTGATGGGCATTTGGGTTGGTTCCAGGTCTTTGATATTGTAAACAGTGCTGCAATAATCATATGTGTACATGTGTCTTTATAATAGAATGATTTATAATCCTTTGGATATATACCCAGTAATGGGATTGCTGGGTCAAATGGAATTTCTATTTCTAGGTACTTGAAGAATCACCACACTGTCTTCCAAAATGGTTGAACTAATTTACAGTCCCACCAACAATGTAAAAGTGTTCCTATTTCTCCACATTCTCTCGACCACCTGTGTTCTCCAGATTTTTTAATGGTCACCATTCTAACTGGCATGAGATGGTATCTCAACATGGTTTTGATTTGCATTTCTCTAATGACCAGTGATGATGAGTATTTTTTCATATGTTTGTTGGCCTTATAATGTCTTCTTTTGAAAAGTGTCTGTTCATATCCTTCACCCACTTTTGAATGGGGTTTGTTTTTTTTCTTGTAAATCTGTTTTAGTTCTTTGTAGATTCTGGATATCAGCCCTTTGTCAGATGGGTAGATTGCAAATTTTTTTTTCCCATTCTGTTGGTTGATGGTTCACTCTAATGATTGTTTCTTTTGCTGTGAAGAAGTTCTGGAGTTTAATTAGATCCCATTTGTCCATTTTGGCTTTTGTCACCGATGCTTTTGGTGTTTTAGTTATGAAGTCCTTGCCTATGCATATGTCCTGAATGGTTTTGCCTAGGTTTTCTGCTAGGGTTTTTATGGTGTTAGGTCTTATATTTAAGTCTTTAATCCATGTGGAATTAATTTTAGTGTAAGGTGCCAGAAAGGGTCCAATTTCTGCTTTCTGCACACGGCTAGCCAGTTTTCCCAACACCATTTATTAAACAGGGACCATTCACATACCATTTGGTATGTTTTTGGAGTGGCTGGTTCTGGTTGTTCCTATCTATGTTTAGTGCTTCTTTCAGGAGCTCTTGTAAGGCAGGCAAGGTGGTGACGAAATCTCTCAGCAATTGCTTGTTCATAAAGGATTTTATTTCTCCTTCGCTTATGAAGCTTAGTTCGGCTGGATATGAAATTCTAGGTTGAAAGTTCTTTTCTTTAAGGATGTTGAATATTGGTCCCCACTCTCTTTTGGCTTGTAGGGTTTCTGCTGAGAGATCTGCTGTGAGTCTAATGGGTTTCCCTTTGTGGGTAACCTGATCTTTCTATCTGGCTGCCCTTAGAATTTTTCCTTCATTTCTTTCTTGGTGTATCTGATAATTATGTACCTTGGGGCTGCTCTTCTTGAGGAATATCTTTGTGGTGTTCTCTGTATTTTGTGTACTTGAATATAGGCCTGCCTTGCTAGATTGGGGAAGTCCTCCTGGATAATCCTGAAGAGTGTTTTCCAGCTTGGATTCATTCTCTCTATCATATTTAGGTACACCTATCAAATGTAGATTAGGTCTTTTCACATAATCCCATATTTCTTGGAGGCTTTGTTCATTTCTTTTCACTCTTTTTTCTCTAATCTTGCCTTCTCATTTTATTTCATTGATTTGATCTTCAATATCTCATATCCTTTCTTCTACTTGGTCAATTCAGCCACTGAAATTTGTGTATGCTTTGAAAATTTCTCATGTTGTGTTTTTCAGCTCCATCAATTCA
>CAUYQU010010711.1:0-26891 GCA_963574635.1 Cheracebus regulus | reverse complement strand
TATCATACTGAATGGGCAAAAACTGGAAAGCATTCCCTTTGAAATCTGGCACTAGACAAGGATGTCCTCTCTCACCACTCCTATTCAATATAGTATTGGAAGTTCTAGCCAGAGCAATCAGGCAAGAAAAAGAAATAAAGGGTATTCAATTAGGAAAGGAGGAAGTCAAATTGTCTCTATTTGCAGACAACATGATTGTATATTTAGAAGACCCTATTGTCTCAGCCCAAAATCTCCTTAAACTGATAAGCAACTTCAGCAAAGTCTCAGGATACAAAATCAATGTGCAAAAATCACAAGCATTCTTATACACCAATAACAGACTTAAAGAGAGCCAAATCAAGAATGAACTGCCATTCACAATTGCTACAAAGAGAGTAAATACCTAGGAATACAACTAACAAAGGATGTAAAGGACCTCTTCAAGGAGAACTGTAAACCACTGCTCAACGAAATAAGAGAGGACACAAACGGATGGAGAAACATTCCATGCTCATGGTTAGGAAGAATCAGTATCGTGAAAATGGCCATACTGTCCAAAGTAATTTACAGATTCAATGCTATCCCCATCAAGCTACCAATGACCTTCTTCACAGAACTAGAAAAAACCACATTAAACTTCATATGGAAACAAAAGAGAGCCCACATAGCCAAGACAATCCTAAGCAAAAAAGAACAAAGCTGGAGGCATCACACTACCTGACTTCAAACTATACTACAAGGCTACAGTAATCAAAACAGCATGGTACTGGTACCAAAACAGAGATATAGACCAATGGAACAGAACAGAGGCCTCGGAGGCAACGCCGCACATCTACAACCATCTGATCTTTGACAAACCTGAAAAATACAAGCAATGGGGAAAGGATTCCCTGTTTAATAAATGGTGTTGGAAAACTGGCTAGCCATGTGCAGAAAGCAGAAACTGGACCCGTTCCTGACAACTTACACTAAAATTAACTCCAGATGGATTAAAGACTTAAACATAAGACCCAGCACCATAAAAACCTTAGAAGAAAACCTAGGCAAAACCATTCAGGACATAGGCATAGGCAAGGACTCTATGACTAAAACACCAAAAGCATTGGCAACAAAAGACGAAACAGACAAATGGGATCTAATTAAATTCCAGAGCTTCTGCACAGCAAAAGAAACAATCATTAGAGTGAACCGGCAACCAACAGAATGGGAAAAAATTTTTGCAATCTACCCATCTGACAAAGGACTAATATCCAGAATCTACAAAGAACTAAAACAGATTTACAAGAAAAAAACCAATTCAATGGGTGAAGGACATGAACAGACACTTTTCAAAAGAAGACATATATGAGGCCAACAAACATGAAAAGCTGCTCATCATCACTGGTCATTAGAAAAATGCAAATCAAAACCACATTGAGATACCATCTCATGCCAGTTAGAATGGTGATCCTCAAAAAATCTGGAGACAACAGATGCTGGAGAGGATGTGGAGAAAAAGGAACACTTTTACACTGTTGGTGGGAGTATAAATTGGTTCAACTATTGTGGAAGACAATGTGGTGATTCCACAAGGATCTAGAAATAGAAATTCCATTTGACCCAGCAATCCCATTACTGGGTATATACCCAAAGGATCATAAATCATTCTGTTATAAAGATACATGCACATGTATGTTAACTGAGGCACTGTTTAAATAGCAAAGACCTGAACCAACCCAAATATCCATCAATGATAGACTGGACAAGGAAAATGTGGCACATATACCCCATGGAATACTCTGCAGCCATAAAAAAGGATGAGTTCGTGTCCTTTGTAGGGACATGGATGAATCTGGAAATCAACATTCTTAGCAAACTGACACAAGAACAGAAAATCAAACACTGCATGTTCTCACTCATAGGTGGGTGTTGAACAATGAGAACACATGGACACAGGGAGGGGAGTGTCACACACTGGGGTCTGCTGCAGGGAGCATCTAGGGGAGGGACAGCAGGCGTTGGGGAGATTGGGGAGGGATAACATGGGGAGAAATGCCAGATATAGGTGATGAGGGGAATGGAGGCAGTAAACGACATTGCCATGTATGTATGTATGCAACAATCCTGCATGATCTGCACATGTACGCCAGGACCTAAAGTACAATTAAAAAAAAAACAGAACATTTCATTCCATAGCAATATGGAATGATGCTATGTGCTTTGACCTAGATCCAATTAAAATGTAGCACTGAAACTCAGTTTAGCTTATTTATTAAGTCATCTGGGAATTCTCAGTGTTTTCCATTTATGACTTCTTCTAGTGTGTCCTACATATTCCATTGATCCATTGATAGAAGTGGTTGTCCTCTTTCATTCTTCTTTTTCTGATTTTTTACAGTATTACCTTCATTTATATTTCTACTGAATCTATTAACCAAATCCCCATATTATTCTCCCAATTTGTATATTGTCTAATTTTTAGTAGGTTTTAAATCTTTATTTCAATCACTTATTTTTTCTTCAGTGCATTAGTTTTCTTTAATCTGTCCTAGAAGATTTGAGGATCTTTGGCAGATTATTCTAATACAAGACACATCTTTTCCATTAACCTCTCCTTTAATATTTTCCTTTCTTTCTTTCTTTTTTTTTTTGTAATTTCCTTTCCCTAGTACATCTTGTCTATTAATCTCCATCAAAAGAACTGTAAGTGCTGACCACAAATGTGACATTGAAAAGGAGGATTCATGAGAAGAGAAAAATACCCCTCGTAGATTGCTTCTGAAAATATGTGGCCTTGTTCTGCTCTCTTTGATGATTTTTATCTCTTCCTCCAAATGTAGAATCAGGCCAAAGTACCCAACTATCACAACTGAATCAAGCCAGCTGCACCTTTTACAACCAAGTACAAGGCTCACTGCAACCTACGGCTACCCACCTAACCCTGGGACAGCCTTGATCCTCACCAGGCAGGGACGACACCACAACCAGCAAGAAGCAGCTACAGAAAATTGATCCTTAGTGCCTCTGCCTCCCATAAAGATTTATGGGGATCATGTCTCTCGGGGAAAATGAGGCAGAATAGGGAATTATGGTAATCAATGGTTAAGGCTTAAGCAAAGGAACAGTAGGTACAGCCAGTTCTAGGCAAGATTAGGCAGCATATAAGCCACATCCTCACTCCTGTGGTAACAAAAATCAGAAGTCTCCACCTCAGCCTCTGATTCACTGTGTGCCCAGTCTCCACTTCAGCCTTTGATTGGTTGCACGTTCATCCTTCATAGGGTGCAACCAATTGGAGGCCTCTAAAGGGAACCTAGGGGTGTTATCAAATTCTTTTAACTTAATAAAAATCCTAGGCTGTTGTGGTGTCTCAGGCCTGTAATCCCAGCACTTTGGGAGGCCGAGGCAAATGGATTATGAGGTCAGGAGTTAAAGACCAGCCTGGCCAAGATGATGAAACCCCATCTCTAATAAAAATACAAAAACTAACCAGGCATGGTGGCAGGTGCCTGTAATTCCAGCAACTCGGGAGGCTCAGGGAGAGAATTGCTCGAACCCCTTGAACCCAGGAGGCAGAAGTTACAGTGAGCCGAGATTGCACCATTGCACTACAGCCTGGGGGATAGAGTGAGACACCGACTCAAAAACAAACAAAAACTCTAAAGAACATTGTCGATGGGGTCTTGAGCCGCTTGCTCTAGCCCACTCCTACTTTGTGGAGAGTACTTTTGCTTCAATAAGTCTGTGCTTTCGTTGCTTTGTCCTTTGTGCGTTTCATTCAGTTCTTCCTTCAGCACACCAAGTACATGGACAATTCACAGTCAAGACCTTTCATTCACTAACATATTTTGCAGTTTTTGCTAAACACTTGTTATATTTCAGTGCTGTGTGCCACGTGATTAATTTCTGCAGTAATTAGAATTTTCACATAGGTTACCAGTATATTTTGGATATATGTATAACCCGTTTTTTTTTTTAAGACACAACGAAGAGTTTATGAATGGATTTTTGAACTTTTTGAAAGAAAGGATATTTTCTAAATATGAATTACGTGATTCATGGTATTTGGATGGCCTAGGGATAATCAGTAATGTGATACTACAGTCCAACTGAGTCTTTTGTTTAAGAAAATAATAACTTTTTTTATTTAGACTTTTATTGGAAAGAGAGAACCAGGGAACAGTCTTTATGGTAGTACTGAGATTTATTCAGTTGTTCCTTCATTTTACTTGTCTTTATAGAGCACTGGAGGTATAGGACAAGAATCTCTGCCTTCATGAGTCTTAGAAGATAAATGAATATGTTATGTTAAATAAGTGCTTAAGAGCACCCTTCCCCTCAGAAAAATGGCAAAATTTGAATGATTAGAGAAGGAGATTGAAATTTTTAGATAGTATGACTAGGGAAGGCCTCACTGAGAGAAGGTACTATTTGACAGAAGGGGGACCCATGTTATATCTGAAGAAAGAGCATTCCAGACAAGGGCAGAGACTGGAAGTGAGTGTGCCTGGCATGTGTAAGGAACAATGAGAAGGCCAGTGTAGTTCAGTCAGGAAAAGATTCATGATAGGAATGCAGTGAGGTGTGTACTTCATGAGGGATATGGTAGATAATAAAGAACTTGGGCGAGAGTTGGAAAATCATTTGAGGGTCTTGAGCAGAAGAGACAGGTGATCTGTTTTAACACAGCCACTCTGGCTACTATGTTGCAAATTGACTGCAGGAATCTAGGACATAAATAAGAAAATTGGTTTGGAGGTATTGGCCCAGAGCATCGGCAGTGGTTTTGGAGTAAGGTGGTTGAATTCTGGATATATTTGTGAGTGGAGTCAACAAGATTCACTGTCAGACTCCTTGTTGGCACATAAGAAAAAAGGAATTAAGGATGGTTCCCAAAATGTGGAGCCTGAGCAACGGCAAGTATGTACTTTTCATTAACAGAGGATAGGAAGGGGCAAGATTGAGACATCTAAGAGGAAATGTGGAGTAGGGATGGGAATTAGTTTTGGTGGTCTGGATTTCAGAAGAGATATCTGGACTTAAAAATCCATGGTGGTGAAGCCAAGGGAAGATGGTGTTTCAGGAGGGAGTAATCAGCTATGCTAGGGTGCTGCTGAGAGGTTATGTGAGATGAGAAATGACTGTAGGCATTAGCAGTGTGGTGGTGGTGAGGGTCTTTGCCAGTCATGAGTCATGTTTTCAGTGCAGTTGTGATAACACGATTAGGATGGATTCAGAGAGAATGGGAGACAGCAAGTACAGGCAACTTTCTGAGGAGTTCTTCAAAAATCCTCCCTGTTCGTATATCAAATCCTCCCTGTTCCTATATCAAAATTTTTTCCTTGCTGCTGTATTTTACCGTCAATATACAAACGTTTTTTCTTCCATTAAAAAAAAAATCAAAAAAGGGGGAAAGGGTGGCAGCTGAAATGGGAAAGGAAGAGAAGTGGTTTTTCTTTTTTATATGAAAGGGACAACAGGCTTACATACTGATGGTAAAGATGTAGCAGTGAGGAAAACATTTTGGCACAGGAGGGAGGAGAATTTCTGGATTAATGATCCTTAATCGGTAAGAAGGTAGAATATTTGAGCTGCAGTAGACGCATATTTAGTTCATCTGTAGTAAAACCAGGGAAGAGTAGTGCCTGGATATAGATACCAGGTGGTAGGAATTCTGGAAATTCTCTTCTGAATCTGATTGCTCCAAAGTAGGAAGCAAGGTGGTTGGCTGAGAAGGAGGCTGGAGAAAGGGGATAGATGGGAGATAAAAGGAGAGAAAACTAATATGAACTAATCCTCTAGGAGGGGAGGAAAAAGAAAGATGTATTATGTGTATTGAAATCACTGTAACTTGTAAATATTGTTGGAGAGAGTGACATGACAATGAGGCAGAAGTTAAAATCATTGTGAAATCATGGGTAGTGAACGCTGGAGCAGTGAATGCCGCAGTTACTGGCAAGCGTAGTCTCATCAGACATTCAAAACTGGTTTCATGAAGGGAGAATAGAGGATACCGTGCTCCACTTCTAGGCTCCCCCAGTGATACTGTTTGAGGAGGTTATAGGGATGGCAGTGTTTTGTGAAAACACTAGGTTAGAGCAAAATAAAAAAGAGTCAGAAATACAGGAGATTTGTTGGGACACAGTGAAAGGATTTCAGGAGACCAGGAGATCGGGTCAGAAAGAAGGATTAAATATGTATTTTGGAGAGGAAAAATCATGTAATTTAGAGGTACAGTGAAAGAGAGGCTAACGAGTTAACCTGAGTAAAAGAGAATGAGCAGACACTTGACACTGTAAAAAATGCTCTACAAACACAGAAGCAGCTGTTTTTTTTTTTTAATCACTTTTGAAGACAGAACAAAGGGAAAAGGCTATTACAGTTTTATGCGAGTGTTGTAGGAAACAGATGCAAGAGAGTTCTTCCTTTTTCTATCTCTGGAACGTTTCAAGAATAAGGCAGTTTTCAGAGTTTACACATAATGTTATAAACTGGATGACTTGTTTAGATTCTGTATTTCCTGTGGTACCTTTGGTAAAGATTGAAATGATCATGTTAAATGAATGTCTTAACAAACATGGCATATTGCTTAAGCTTGATCTCAGTGGCAAATTAAATACAGCTTAATTGGATCAGTCTTTCATCATTAGTTATAAATGCATGGATTTTTCTGTAGAAATAGTAATGTTGAAAATTATTAGCGTATCTTGTATTTTAACAGGTTGCGGTATTTTACAGAGCTAGCCCAAGGCACAAGATGAAAATTATTAAGGTGAGTGTTTAAGAATCAGATTGTTTTAGTTCTGTATACAAAATGCTCGTACTTTACCTTTTGTTATGTTTGCATTACAAGGAGTAGAGCGTCAAGGTCAGAAGTACTGTGAAGCAAAACAGGTTTTTGTTTTTTTTTTTAAGAGCTTGACATAGAAACACTAATAGAGAATTTAGTTGGTATAAGAAGATGTAGAAGAAAACTTGAATGAAGTATCTGCAAACACAACCTTCTTTAAACAGACAATATAAAAGAATGTTCTGACTGGGGCCGGTAGCCAAATCATCCCAGTGTGAATAGCAGCGATTAGTTAGAAACTAAACAAATACACCAAGAAGAACAGTGTTATGATTGTGTGAACAATACTTAAGTGAAATATGTATAAAGCAACTGATACAATATCCAGTAGTTAATGGACTTAAGTTGTTAATCATGATAGCCAGCCATTATGTAGTTCAGAGTTTCTCAACCCTGGCACTATTGACATTTTGGACTGGATAATTCCTTGTTGTGAAGGCCTGCCTTGTGTGTTATAGAATGTTTAGCAGCATTCCTGGCCCCTTGTCGCTAGATGCCAGTGACATCCCCCAAATCATGACAATCAAAAATGTCTCCACATTTTGTCAGATGTCCCTTGGGAGGCAAAATTGCCCCTGGTTGAGAATCACTGTATAGTTGTTTGAAGAACAGACTTTAGAGATACAGTTCTCACAGATGGGATATTAGTAGCAACTTTTTCTAAGCTTTATCTTATTGAGATCTCCATTCGTTGAAGTTTATTGAAAAGTGGGTGGTCTATATTATTTCTAATCTTAATTATGTGAAAAAATTTTGGGAGGATTTGTTTATCCCTTTGTATGGAAACCACATTTTTATCAGAATTCCTTCTTCTCCCCTGTCCTCTGCCCCATTCTAGTCTCTACAGAAGAACGGTTCAGTTGTAGCCATGACAGGAGATGGAGTAAATGATGCAGTTGCTCTGAAGGCTGCAGACATTGGAGTTGCGATGGGCCAGACTGGTACAGATGTTTGCAAAGAGGCAGCAGACATGATCCTAGTGGATGATGATTTTCAAACCATAATGTAAGTTTTGTTTCAGTGAATGCATATCAGAGAATCTTCCTCTATCTTTTCCTGTCCCCATCCCCAGAGAATTCAACTGGAAAAGAATTAGCAGTATTTAAACATTAGGTAAACTAAACCATATTTCTTGATTAATTATCCTATTTTATGATCTGTTGTGTAGTTCTGAAGAAAATTATTTCTGTGGCTGGAACAGGCATAGTTAATGGCAGAACCATCATTTAAGAAATATTTGCCAAGTGCCAGCCACAGGTCATCTTTTTCTGGGCCCTAATATGATGGTATAGCAGTGACCTTTATTTCAGTTAGGCATATGCATATGTCTTTAGTTTAGCATATTTTAGTTAAATTCAGGTAGTTAGAAATATGCATTATGGCCTTTTAATAAATATTGAAAATTATGAAGTTTACATCCATACCTGTTTTTTTTATATCAGTAATTATTCATGTTGCTCTCATTTAGTGTTATAATTTGTTAAATTTAAATAGCGTTATTTGTTTCAGCCACAGTTTCCAATTGATTTAAGACTCCAGTGAATACATGGTGGTGTCAGTTTCACAATGTTCCAGTGGGGATCATGTGAATCCCATTTATTTTTTTTTTTGGTAGCTACCTGTTATATGACCTGAGTTTAGTGATAAATTCTAATTATATGTTCCAGGCTGCTTTATTACTCCGTTTTGGCCTACAGGGAAACATTTGGGATCTTGGGACTCAGAGTATTTACCAAGCTTTTGCAAGGATATGAGTTTTTTCTTTCCATTATTAGAATTATATCGAAATCTTAGAACATAATGGGAAGTTGATCAAAAAACATAGATCTTCCTAGATTCAGCTAAATGAATGAGAGAATTTATATGAATCCTTGTAAACCATGTTCTTTAATTCCTCTGCAACATGTGATCTACTTGACGTGTAGGAGCAACACATAGCTTAAATTCTATAACTTACGTATCTCATTGCCACTTGATTTCTAACATGCATTAATTTAAACCTTTGCTCTACATCTTGTACCTCTAAGAAAAATGAGCTTAGAGGAAGGTGAAGAAGATAATCATGGCTGGGCATGGTAGCTCACGCCTGCAATGCCAACACTTTGGGAGGTGAAGGTGGGTGAATCACTTAAGCCCAGGTGTTCGAGACAGGGCTTGGCAACGTGTCAAAACCCATCTATACAAACAATAAAAAAAAAAAATAGCTAGAAATGGTGATGTGCGCCTGTGGTCTCAACTACTCTGGAGGCTGAGGGTGGGAGGATTGCAGGAGCCTGGAAGGTTGAGGCTGTAGTAAGCCAAGATTGTGCCATTGCACTCCAGCTTGGGCAGCAGAGCAAGACCCTGTCTCCAAAAAAAAAAAAATAATAATCATAATCATTTTATTTATTGTGAAGGTGAAGGATATTTTCTTGTGTGGAGAGACAATGTATGATTTTCATGTTGAAATATCTTCTTCAGAATAAGAATTTTAATACCGTGACAAATTAGTTCAGGTAGAACTTAGGCTTGACTTTAAAATAAATATTTGTTAAAATAAATATTTCCATATTGATACTTGTATTAGTTGGAAATTTTATTTATTTATTTGAGACAGAGTCTCACTATGTTGCCCAGGATGGAGTGCAGTGGTGTGATCTTGGCTCACCACAGCCTCCGCCACCCAGATTCAAGCAATTCTCTTGCCTCAACCTCCCTAGTAGCTGGAGTTACAGGCATGCACCACCACACCTGGCTGCTTTTTGTATTTTTAGTAGAGACGGGTTTTGCCATGTTGGTCAGGCTGGTCTCGAACTCCTGACCTCAGGTGATCTGCCTGCCTCGGCCTCCCAACATGCTGGGATTACAGGCACAAGCCACAGTGCCCAGCCAGAAATTTATTTTCAAAATTAGCTCCACAGTGTTTTAGTACAGATATATTTTTATATGATAATATTTTCTCACTTCATCTTTTTTAAATTTCAGGTCTGCAATTGAAGAGGGTAAAGGGATTTATAATAACATTAAGAATTTTGTTAGATTCCAGCTGAGCACGTAAGTTTGCAAGAAATTTGTCGCCATGGGTCTTCTAGATAAATTATATGAAAAGTGAAACTTTAGCAGAATGCCTAGAAATTTCTCTGCCTTATATTTCTGAGCATTGGTCATTGTCAGTTTTCCAAAAAGAAAATTTATTGTATTCTGACATTTTAAATGGCAAGATAAATAGGTTCTAAATGTTACAATTAGATGTCTGTATCGTCATCAAAATATATACACTTTTGTGATTTATTTAATAGCTCATGAAGTCAGGGATGGGTCATATCTCATTGTTTCCTCTTGGAATCTTTTTTCAAAAGTAGAAAGGTATTGTGTAGTCAAAAAACAGTTACAAAATATTGTTGAAGCTATCATGCAGATTTAAAAATTCTTTATTTGTTGTTGTTGTCTAAACATCTTGAAAATCCATTGTTAAAATACTCTTAGATTTAAAATGTCCACATGAATGAAGAATGGGTTACTTGCAGTAGAGTCTTACTTTAAAAGCATAGTAGTAACAAGAGGTTTTTAAATGTTAAAAAAGTGGTATCGTAGAATCAACAGATTTACTATGCTGATATTTTTACATGACTCTTTTTCAACAGGAGCATAGCAGCATTAACTTTAATCTCATTGGCTACATTAATGAACTTTCCTAATCCTCTCAATGCCATGCAGATTTTGTGGATCAATATTATTATGGATGGCCCCCCAGCTCAGAGGTACGAATTTTTTATCAGATACCCTGATAATTAAGTTTTAAAACTTGATTTATGGACAGTGTTGGAAAATTTTGCAGCAAATGTTTTAACATTTTTGTTTAGATTGTGTGATGTGTGTATATCATTTATTCTTTTTGAGTTTGCATGCAGCATAGATCTGAGACTTTCCACAGTTAGATGCCTAGCCTAAGGTTGAGAATAGATCAGGAATAGGTGCTGTCTCTGTCTTCTGGAAGTAAGCTTTTTATTTCTAAGAATTAGATATAATGGAGAAATTTCTGAGTTCAGTATTATTATCTAGGTTCTGCTGTCAGTTTTAGAGACTTTGGAGAAGTATTAGGACCCGAGTCTTAACTTTTTAAAAAAATTTAATAATAATGGGGTAGTTGAGTGATAGATATCATTTGGCCAGTCCAACAAATCATCCTAGTCAAAACCTCTTTATATGAAAGATATTTCAAAATTCAGTTAGTAGATCATGTATTTCACACCAAATTTGAAGTAAGTAAACTTAGATGTAAATGAGTTAGTTTTTTGAAAGTCGATTATCTATCCCCTATCAAACTGTGCCAAACAAATGAGTTGCCGAGGAAAGTGACAAAATCAGTGGTTATTTTTGCATAATCATAGCCAAGGTTTTCTTTATGATTCAACATTTTGTTTCCATAAGAAAGCATTTAGTTTGCTGGATTGTTGAGGTTAGTGAGGTTGTGAAAGTAACAAATCCAAACCTTAAAACTTGAAAGTAATTTATTTTTCTGTTTGTTTTTAAGCCTTGGAGTAGAACCAGTGGATAAAGATGTCATTCGTAAGCCTCCTCGCAACTGGAAAGACAGCATTTTGACTAAAAACTTGATACTTAAAATACTTGTTTCATCAATAATCATTGTTTGCGGGACTTTATTTGTCTTCTGGCGTGAGGTATATTCACTGGACAAGCTGCTATATTAACATAAATTCTATATATATGATAAGATTCTTAGTTATTTTAATGTGTTACCCAGAAGTCTGGGATATCAAGGGAGCTCTTTTAGTGAAGAATATGATGAAAACATTTTAAAAGAGTTTGATTTCTATCTTTATGGATAAATTAATTGATTCATGTATTAGAATAATTAAATCTGCAGTGAAGTATCAGATGTAATAAAAATACATGAAAATTTAAAGAGAAGTTAGAAAATCTGAGTCTTTTTATAGCCACTTTATTTTTAAATAAAAGTATTTTAATATCTAATGTATAGTTAATAAGATTTTTTTTACTTTTTATTATGTAGATTACAACTTTTCACTAGGTGATTTATAGAAAATTTAGGTATCTTTTATGTTTCATATGTTATGCTAAAGCTGTTTCTTTCTAATGGAAAGAAAATGTATTTTTTAAAAAGTGATCCTATTTGTCCATTAAATTCAGCCACTGAAAAGTAATTTTGTTATTACCTCTTGACAGCTACGAGACAATGTGATTACACCTCGGGACACAACAATGACCTTCACATGCTTTGTGTTTTTTGACATGTTCAATGCACTAAGTTCCAGATCCCAGGTATGTTTAGGTGCTCTTAGTTGATTGCCTCACTTGAGTAGAGTACTTTCTAATAAGTAGGCAAAGATTATGGGTTTTTAGCTTTGCTTAATTTTATAGCCACAGATTATAGCCCCAGATACAGCCTTCTTATAAACATGTGCCATTGGTCACAATGAGGATGGGCATTTGCAGGAGGTAAGTTTTATGTCTGACTACTACATAAAAGTATTAATAATTCCCAGTTGTTGTCATCTGGGTTTAGCTGGATCTAGCTGTAAGATAGATCATGGTTAACATTATCTGAGCATAGAACAAACCTCATAGGTTCTGTTAAGATGTTATTAGTCTCATTTTAGAAGACAGTATTGCTAGGAGTGCAAGAGCAGTTTTCTGCCTGTTTTTTTTCCATTACTCCTGTCATTGTGTCAAAGCTTAGGACATTTTAATTTGCTTTTCTTCCCTTGCTGTAGCTTAAGGTGTGACTGCTGCTTGTTGGTCTAAGTGTTTTGATAGGAAATAAGGGGCTAGAGGTTTGTGGTACTTTTTAAGAGCATATTGTCTTAAAAACTAGTTTCATTTGAGGCATGACTATTCATTTCAGCTTTAAAGCACTTTATGAATCCTTAACTATATTACCATTTGCCATGCTAGAACTTCTAAGTACAGTGAATTCTCACTAATTGACTGTTTTTTGAAGAAGCTGTAATTATTTTTTTGTGAAAAGTGGTTTTACTTTTTCAGTACACACATAATGAGGTCCATTTTCCAAGAAAGGATTTTAGATTATCCACCTTAGTGAATGGATAGAAATGATTTAGCAAAATACAAATAAAGTTTCTTGATGTTTGGGATGTTAAAAGAAGGTTTCTTTTCTGTGGTCTCATTTATATAGCATCACTTTTTTAAGCAAGCCCTTAATAAAAGCTACTTGAATATTTACTCTTATTCCATCTGAATTATTCCAAAACAATAGTAAAATTTAAGAGATTTCACAGTATTGACATTGTAGAATTCAGTGATTAAAGTGATACTGCTTATTAAAAATTGGAAGTGAATATAATAATAAAGAAGTTATTTCTGTGACCAAGGAGTAATAATTGAACTCTCTGCTCTGCCAACAGACCAAGTCTGTGTTTGAGATTGGACTCTGCAGTAATAAAATGTTTTGCTATGCAGTTCTTGGATCCATCATGGGGCAATTACTAGTTATTTACTTTCCTCCACTTCAGAAGGTTTTTCAGACTGAGAGCCTAAGCATACTGGGTAAAGAAAACATTATCTTTATCATTTATCTATTTTAGAAAAATCATATTTTCTAATGTGTTCTAATTTTAAAATTCTTTTAAAATAGAAAAATAAGAAAAGTAACTCTCTTGATTTGAAAAAGCAGTCTATTTTTTCATTTAGGGAAGCTTAGGGGAGTTACTCTCCTAACTCCAGGGTTTTGGTTTTTGCTTTTTTCTAGATTATCAGTTGTTATAAAAATCATATTTTGTGATTCTGAAACATAGCAAATCAAAACCTGGTATAGAATAATTATAGTTTATAACTTTTTAATGTACTATACCATCTTATATGAAGAAAAAGCTGGACTTAATCTCTCAGAAAACCAAGTTGGTCTCTTTTTTAAAGTTAAAATTTTCAGTAGTTAATAATTTCATTATTATTTCTTGTTTGTACAGTCTAAGTATAACAAAATGTCTGACCCGAATAGCAGAATGTTTTATAAAGACTAGTGGAAATTACACATTATTCTTACATTATCATTTATTAAATGTATAAGATGGTGCATTTAAAAATTAGTTTCCTATGTAATTATGAAGAATAATGTATTTGACAGTAATGCTATCCTTGAGTTCTTGAGTATTTATGAAAATGAGATTTACAGTGTCCCTGCATCGTTTGCTATAAGTTAAAATTTACCTTAAAATTGAACTACGTGAATTTCAGTATTTTAATTCCATATTCACATTGCTTTCCCATTTTAAAAAAATGATGTTTTAAGGAAACATCTGCAATTTTTGAAGCAGTAAATAAGAATTGAGTGGATGCTATTGTAAAGAATCTTCTGTGCTTTGAAATAGAACATATTAATGTCAAATTTTTAATCTTCACATAGGCATTTTAATTCAAATTGGCTACTACTGCTGAGACAGTACTTTTTTAAAGGACTGTGTGATCTATGAAATAAAAAAACCCCTTTTTTTGGTGTTACTGTTAAAGGCAAGCCACATAAGGTTTCAGGGAAAATAGAGGTCTTGGGGTTCTAATTCTGGCTGCTGCCTTTCTCAGCTATATGACTTTGGATAAGTCATTTAATACCTTTGAGTTTGCCTTTTTTTTATTTTTAACTGAGAGTGATTGTGCCTGCCTTATAGAATAGTTGTGAAATAATGCATTTAAAAGCTGTGGTGGCCAGGCACCATCCATGGCTCACGTTTGTCATCCCAGTGCTTTGGGAGGCAGAGGCAGGCAGATCACTTGAGGTCAGGAGTTTGAGACCAGCCTGTCCAAAGTGGTGAAACTCTATCTCTACTAAAAATACAAAAATTAGCCAGACATGGTGGTATATGCCTGTAATCCCAGCCACTCGGGTGGCTCAGGCACGAGAATCGCTTAAACCCAGGAGACAGGTTGCAGTGAGCTGAGATCACACCACTGCACTCCATTCTGGGCAACAGAGCAAGATTCTTAAAAAATAAAAAGGCTGTGGTAAAATGCTTGAAAAATGTAAGATATTAAGCTTTGCAATTGTAAATTTCAAAGAAATGTAAAACCCAACTTATTTTCTCTTGCAGATCTGTTGTTTCTTTTGGGTCTCACCTCATCAGTGTGCATAGTGGCAGAAATTATAAAGAAGGTTGAAAGGAGCAGGGAAAAGATCCAGAAGCATGTTAGTTCGACATCATCATCTTTTCTTGAAGTATGATGCATATTGCATTATTTTATTTGCAAACTAGGAATGGCAGTCTGAGGATCATTTAGAAGGGCAAGTTCAAGAGGATATGAAGATTTGATAACTTTTTAACTATTCGTTGACTAAAAATGAACATTAAAGACTTGATTTGAGACTTTAACTTGCTGGCAGTCCCAAACGAAATTATGCAACTTTGATATCATATTCCTTGATTTAAATTGGCTTTTGTGATTGAGTGAAACTTTATAAAGCATATGGTCAGTTATTTAATTATAAAAAAGTCAAAACCTAAACCACCTTCTGCACTTAAAGAAGTCTAACAGTATAAATACACTATCTATCTTAGATAGATATATTTTTTTTTTATTTTTAAATATTGTACTATTTATGGTGGTGGGGCTTTCTTACTAATACAGAAATAAATTTAATCATTTCAGAGGCATTCTATTTGGTTTAGAAGTTAATTCCCAGGAGTGCCATATTTCAGCTACTGTATTTCCTTTTTCCTGTCTCAGATACCATGTGCTACCATTTTTGTATCAAGTTTTTTGCACAGGATGTGACCACTGTCAGATCACTGTTCTTTTCTTTCTTTTTGTGATTGAAAAGCCTATACTACAATTTGAAGTAAATTTTTTGTTTTTCTTAGTAAGTGTAAATGGTTGCTTTTTTTGGTTTTGTTTTGTTTTTGTTTTTTAAAGGTATGTCTTTGGTATAGCAGAATTAAGGCAGGGCTATCAAGTGGCATTCTAGGGTAACAGTGTCTGTAATTAACAGTCATAGAGTCAAAAACATTTAAGACTGATTTAAGACTGGTTGAAGTTCATAATAAATTATATTAACATGTCTTCCTTTTTGGGTTAAATATAACGATATACATTGTCAAATATCATTTTATCATCCTCTAAATATAAATCCAAATACCTCAGCTAAGTAATTGTACTTTATTATTTTTACTGTTATGTATTTTTCTAATCATATTTCTTAGGAAGTATAGGCTACTGTACTTAAAGAACAAAAAGTCCCCAAACCCAAACAGTTGGTATATGAACCAGAGTATATGTGGAAGACTTTTTGCTGGCCTTACTCTGTGAGCATCTGAAGGTTCTTTGGCCTAGATTTTAGCACAAAGCTGAGTCTGTCCCTTCTACTTCCATCATGTGTTCTGTACCTTTTTTTGTTTGTTTCATTGGGCATGCTAGGGAAATAGATGGATTTTGTGTGTAATGCCATTAGTTTTCATAAAAGCTTGATGAGGTATAGGTCATTTGTTTTGAGTATGTGGGCCAGAAATTTAAAATTAGAAATTTATTCTTCTGTTGAATATTTCTATCTATAAACAGAAATGGGTCCCAATTCTTACAGGTTTAATCCTTCTTGAAGCTAATACATTTTGTATTTTATAATCTGTCAGGATAAATCACTCCTTAGCTTTTATCCAATATTAAACTGCAAATGTTAGCACTGCAATATTGTCATTGACAGGGAAAATACCTATTCTTTGAGTTCTTGATACTGAGACAGTTGAGTGTAAGGAGCTGCCTACAGTTTATTCTACTTAACCCTGTAAGGCTAAATTGTCACATGTACATTGTTCCATGTTGTTAGATGGAACATGGAAACCATTGTCTAATCAACTCTATCATTAGTGACTTGATGCCTCATACCTAAATTTTGGAATGATTTTTCTTCTCTGTTACAAAGACTTGAAATACATACTAAATGCACGTTAATCTTTTGCTTTGCATTTTAGGTTCAGATTATGACTTGAATGAAATAAATGTGCCTATACATTGTTTTTTGAACTGTACAAATAAAAATGATTTCTTAAGTTAATGACATCCCAGTAGGGGGACTATTAGCATTAAAATTATCCATATGGATGCCGAAGATAACTGAAGTTAAAACTATCCGTATGGATGCTGGAGAACTCAAAGTACACAGAATCTATATGATTTAAAAAGAAACTGAAGTACAGTACTGATCCAGATTGCAATTTTCCATAATATATTAGTCCAAGTTGACATGGATGATTGAAATGTGCTGGTATCTAAATTTTAAATATTTATCCCATTTCCTGATCCTAGGACTTGCCAGAGTCCCTAGCAATACTACCTTATTTGATGTTTTTCCCTGTTAGACTACCCTATGAAGGTATTTGGTCCCATAATGGCCAAACATCAGGGAAGAAAAGAAAAGAATTTAAAGTAATTCACTGATGAGGTAGACCATTCTGAAATGATCAAAACTGGCCACACAGAACAAGGCTGAACATGTTCTGTCACATTTGTGCCAGACATTGCATGACCCAGAGATGAAACAAAAGTGAAACCATGCAACCCAAAGAACCTCCCCTTTCGGGATACAGGCTTTATTTATATAGGAGTAACTGCCCTCAATAAGACACATTATTTACCTGTCATACCCATGTGTAGGGTATGTCTTTTACATTGGTAGTCTTTTTGCAATCACTCAAGTTTTGGTCTTTTTGATATACTACATAAGTAAAGAATGTATTGGTCACACTTAAAAATAGTTTCTCACTGAAATGAATTGGAGGCAAACAATAAACATGATATTTAGAAACCTTAATTTTACCTTGCTTTCTGCCTCTGTCATTTGGCAATTCATGTGCAGTTTTACTTCCATATATGACTCACCCATGAAGTTAGATGATGAACTGGTTATCTTTTCATTAAATATTTATTTAGTACCTGGAGTGTGCTAGAAGTAGAATGATGATGGCATTCCTGCCCTGTGGGAGCCCATGATCACAGATAGCAGGGAATATAACTGCTAATAAGCTGTTTTAAGAAAGTAAATAGTGATCTTTGCACATTTACTTTAAAAATACACATAGATTAAAATGAGTACAGTGCACATTTCAACAGATGTTTCCTTGACATTGGCATTTGAAAATCTTTGAAGTGCTTTTTAAGACTGAGCTCCTGCAATCCAAACAGCAGCTGATTTGTGGTACCTATAAATATTCATCCAAACTAGTATGTGACTGGACAGACAGATCACCCTGATGGTTAAGCTGCCTTGAGTTAGCACTTAAACTGACTATCAACTGTTATTTGACGACGTTATTTTGGGTTTTGGTTGTTAAGAGTTGGTTATTGTTAATAATGAATAATGGTTAACCAGTCTGTAGTATTAGTGTAAATATAATTGTCTATAACATTGTAGGTTTAGATTTAAAAAGAAGAAATAGCATCATGCCTTCAGGAAGTTTTCAGTCTGTTCTGGAGACCAGTCTGAAATATATCCAGTATGGTAGTAAATGCTTTCCAGAATGCTACAGTAGCTGAAGGAGAGAAATAACTTCATGGGATCCTCAAAGAAATTGATCATAGAAATTTCCTAGAACTAGTGACATCTGAGTCAAATTTTAAGTTGGGAAACTCCAGCTGAGAGGCAGTAGAACATTGTAACCAGACAGCAAAGCCTCTGCAGAGGTAGTGGTAGGTGCTAGAAGGAATCTGTGAAATTTGAGTTTGACACTGTTAAGGAAAGAGGTACAGTGTGAAGGGTTGGAGAGAGAGGCGGGAACTTAATGGTGAAAACAGAGACTTTTGACTTGTCTGGTAGCATGCCAGGGTATTTCAAGAGTTTGATGGGAGTTTGGATTTTTGCATCATGGTGATGGAAGCACAGAGGGTCAATTGTAAAGACTGAAATAGGGAGACCAATTAGAAAATTGAGGAAGCTTAAGAAGTAAAGGGGATGATTGAGCTGTGGCAGTCAGGATGGAGAGAAAGACATGGAATTTGAATTGTCTTCTTTTTTTTTTTTTTTGAGATAAGGTCTCACTCTGTTCCCCAGGTTGGAGTGCAGTGGTGTGATCTTGGCTCACTGCAACCTCCACCTCCCAGAATCAAGTGGTCCTCCCACCTCAGCCTCCTGAGTAGCTGGGATTATAGGTATATACCACCATGTCTGGCTAATTTTTTGTATTTTTGGTAGAGGCAGGGTTTCAGCATGTTAACCAGGCTGGTCTTGAACTCCTAAGCTCAGGTGGTCCACCAGCCTTGGCCTCCCAAAATGCTGGGATTAGGTGTGAACCACTGTGCCCAGCCTCGAATTTGTATCTTCTGAGAGATAGCACTGACATGACTGGACAGGAGAAAAGGAAAATGGAAAAGATAACCAGTCTGTGGCCTTTGGCTTGAATAATAGAGCTAGTGGCAGAAGAACCTAAGCTAAGCAGGGTTTAGTGGGACATAGGTCCATTTGAAATGTAAAGCTTTTGATGTCCTTGGGATTTCCCAGTGGATGTGTTAGATGCCAAGTTACTGAAGCATAGAATCAATTAAAGCAATGGCTGACTACTTATAAGCTAGTAGAAAGCATCCATTTTTTGTGTGTTAAATTAAGCAATAAGTGAAAGTTAACTCAGCTTTGACAGAATAAGATTTTCTTTAAAAATTTCCCTTTAGTATAGTTATTAATCAGCAAAGAGTTATATAAATTCAAAATTAGAAGGACAAGATAAAAATATTTCAATCTCCTCTGTTACAGAATGTTAATAGTGAATCTGTTATTAAAGTTACTGACTGGAAAACACTAATCTGAATTACTGGTAGCACTTTTGTTGATACTCGCAGTAAGACACTAAGCGGTGAGAGTAAGTGTGTGTGTGTTTATGTGTGTGTCAGAGAACCATATAGCTTAAGGTATGCCATATGAGGAAACTCCAATGAGTAAAAGACATTACCATTAGAAAACAGCTACTTACTCTAAATGAGTAATTGTGGCAGAAGAGTAGAAAACAATGTTGGTTTTTTGTTTGTTTTTTTTGAGACAGAGCCTTGCTCTGTTGCCCAGGATGGAGCGCAGTGCTATGATCTCAGCTTACTGCAACCTCTGCCTCCCGAGTTCAAGTTATTCTCTTGCTTCAGCCTCCTGAGTAGCTGGGATTATAGGCATGTGCCCCCACGCCCAGCTAATTTTTGCATTTTTAGTAGAGACAGGGTTTCACCATGTTGGTCAGGCTGGTCTCGAACTCCTGACCTCAGGTGATCCACATGCCTCAGCCTCCCAAAGTGCTAAGATTAAAAGCTTGAGCTACCATGCCCAGCCTGTTTATTTTTTAAAATTTTATTCATAATTCTTTTGGCCTTTCTAGTCTCATATCCCACACAATGCTCCAGTACAGTCCACTTCCAGATCATTTTGGACAGTGTTACTTTAAGTTGAAATCCTTTTTTCTCTGTTATAATTTTGAGAATCAGAACTTTTACCTCTACTTCAAAGCCCAGTGAAATGCCAATGAGGATAGCCTTTCCATACTCCCATAGTATGGGGTGTGTGTGTGTGTGTGTGTGTGTGTGTGTAGTACAGTTTCTTACACTCTTTTTTTTGTTTGAGACAGGGTGTCGTTCTGTGGTGTGATCATGGCCCACTGCAGCCTGGACATGCTGGACTCAAGTGATCCTCCTAATCTCAGCTGCTCAAGTAGCTGGGACTGCAGGTGCATGCCACCATGCCTAGCTAATTTTGTATATTTTTTGTAGAGATTGGGTTTTGCCATGTTGCCCAGGCTTCTCAAACTCCTGGGCTCAAGCAGTCTGCACGCTTTGGCCTCCCAAAGTGCTGAGATTATAAATATGAGCCTAATTTCTTATACACACTCTTTAAATGTAGCAATAAGTTTGCATATAAAATTGTGGGATTTTATTTTTTAGAAAGCATTAAAAATTTAAGTTCAAAATACTTTGTTGATAAATCCAAACCAAAATTTGGCATACTCTCTTTTATTCAAAATCAAGTGTCAGAGTTTGGGGAGAAAAGTGAAAACAATTATTTGAGCCATTAGTTTTTATCCTTAGAAATCCTTTTCTAATGTAAGTCTGCTGGTGTTCTCATGTACACATGAGCATGTATGATGTAGTAGTAACAGCCTATACTTAAGCAGCTGCTCCAGGTAGGTGATATTTGATGTGCAGGTCACTGTACATACCTGACTTTGCTATTCCTATCCCGTTTTAATCAAATCTGGCCAAACTGACAGATATACTGACAAAGGCCCACATTTCTGTGGTGGCTTCATGGCTTTTAGGCCTGACAGAACTTCTTTTCATATTTAACCCCAGGGTGCCCCAGCACCATTATTTCTTAAGCAATAGTTGCATTGCTCTACTTAGTAACTCTTTTGAGTAGAAACCACATCTCAGTGTTATGAGCATTCAGTGCCAGAAATTGAACAAATTGTTGTATATAAGTTCCAGAGGTTCATCTTTGGGCTCTGGATTTCTAGCTTTTGAACTAAATGTGCCTTTTAACACAGTTTTTAAAAAAAATTATTAATCTCAACTACCTTAAAGAATTCTCTATTAAAGTTTTCTCTGTGATAAGTATACCAAAGTGCCCTTTAGTTGACAAATGGTCATAAATAAAATACTATATAATGCCTGGACCATTTGCTCTTTTTCATCAAGTGTGCATCTTGCAAGCATACCTTGAAACAGCATGGTATGTGCATCTTACAAAACATTTTCCTTGGAGTCCCCAGCCAAATAGGTGATTGTGTAGAAAATGTATGTCTGCTAGGAAAGACATGACAAACTACATTTAAACATTATTAGATTAATTTTAAGAAGCTATGAATTGGTATGTTTTAATTAATGTTCCTGTTTCATAATCATCCGTGTGGTTGCATAATAGTATTGCATTATATTTTGTAGGCATCTTTCTATATGGAGCAGGTCTGGACGGTTGGATGGTCCATGCACCAGCTAGAGGTATTACAAGTTAGGGACTCTCACCCACACAGACCCTTAATTTAGTTTTGGTATAGAAACTATGGCCCCAGTGGTTCATACCTGCAATCCCAGCACTTTGGGAGGCTGAGGCAGGTGGGGTGCTTGAGGCCAGGAGTTAAAGAGACCAGCCTGGCCAACATGGCAAAACTAAAAATACAAAACTATGTGGAGTGTGGTGGTGCATCCCTGTAATTCCAGCTTCTTGGGAGGCTGAGAACAAGAATTTGCTTGAACCTGGGAGGTGGAGGCTGCAGTAAGCTGAGATCATGCCACTGCACTCCAGGCTGGGTGACAGAACAAGACTCTGTCTCAAAAAAAAAAAAAAAAAACAAACACTACACCATGTAGGTCAAATTCTCCTGTTCCCTGTTTTTGTAAAATAAAGTTTTATTAGAACACAATTACCCACATCTATTTATAACATTGTTTATTGCCACTGTCATGATGTGGCAGCAAAGGTGAGCAGTTGCAAGAGACTTTATGGCCTGCAAAGCCTAAAATATTTACTATCTAGCCCTTTGTAGAAAAAGTTTACCTACTCATTTAGATGTTCAAAAAAAAAGAAAATAGTCCTGTGCTTTGCATTCAGTGGACTGAAAAAGAAGTGGCATCAATTTTCTCCACCTTCCAGTCTCCCAGAAGTGTATTCTCACTGGAATAGATGCACTTGATAGCCAATTTGATATCAGTAACTACTCTGAGTCTTCACCAAGGCTCCCATGTAGTGAAAGTCAGTGTCTCAGACTGTTGTTAGAACATTATCAACCAGAAAGACATGCCAGCTATTAATCAGTCCCATCTCAGTATCAAGGCTTCTTGTTCTTACAGCAGGTGGAGTGTTGTGATCTGCTGTCCCATCTGAAATGTGCTTCCCATCTCTCTCTCTCTGCTCACCCATTTTTTTATCCATGTGAAGCAATCTGCTCCTGTCTGGTTGATGGGCTCACTCCTACCCTCTTGGATGCATAAGAGAAGTGGAGGTTTCCCTCCTATTGGTTGTACAAACCCAGAGAAATAAACTTAATCTGAATGGGCCAAAGGATATTACCTTGCTTAGAGAAGACATTTAGTAATAGTAGAAACCAAAATATCCTAACAGCTCAGTCTTAGGGGAAAAATAAACTCACTAACTCATTTTTTCAGAACATTCTAAACCAAAACATACTTGCATAGTCCCCACAGATACCAAATGGTGACTATATATGATGCATGTATACATAAATATAAAAATATATTTATATTTTGAGAGAAAGACATAGCTATCTTAACCAAATAAATGGAATATTATCAAGAGTAGCAGGAATAGAAGAGATTGCATGTGCATTGTAACATGTTCATTTTTAATTTGATGTCTCTCTTTAAAAACAGAATCCAGTGAAAGTAGCTGGAAATACTTCTTTCATGTATTATTCATTTATTTCTCCCATTTTAACAGACTGGTATATGGCCTGGTGCAGTCATGCTTTTTGAAGTTTAAAACTTTCTTCCTCAACATGAAGTTCTCATCTTAAAATTTTTACAGCTGGATAGACTTAAATTTAGAATTATTCACACCTCTGGAAAGAAATCCAAAAGCACCTTATCCTGTAGGGCTCAGAAAGCTGTTGCTGAAAGTAGGGTGGCATGTTTTTAATACATTTGTCCAAGAGTAGTAGTGAATTTCAAAGTGGTACAAGATGCAGCATCACTTTCAGCTGTGATGACTGAAATGTGTCATTAAACGACATTATGAGATAAATACCAAGTACCCTACATCTATCTCACTGAAAATACAATGTCACATTTTGAGTCAGGCACTACTGAAAGTTTATCCTTTTATGGAAATCAACTTTTTTCTTCTAGTCTTGGTAGTGACTGCTTTTTAAGTGTTGCTCAGGTTCATGGTATGCCAACCAGCCAAACAGCATGTGGTAGGAAAGCAGCACCCAGTGAAATCTGGCAACCCTGCTAAGGGGGAACGGTCTCCTTAGGGTTATGGAGTAGGGCCAAGTTACCACCCTGGTAGTTGCAGGAAGAGGAAATTCTCAGGAAATGGTAATATCTGCTCTTCACCTTTTTCTATCTTTAAACATGCCACAGGCTCTTTCAAACTGAGCTTTAAAAACACTATAGAGAACTCTTTGAAAATAGGAAAAGGGGCTGAAGGGGATACAGGTACTTACATGGGGATAATTCCTTCTAGTCTTTTTTCATTATTTTCGGAGGTTGAGCTTGGCTGCCCATTGAAATTCTCTTGGTAGTTTTCTACCCTTTCCAGTGTGGCTACTGCTGGAGTTGCTGTAATATTCTCACATTCCTGCCCATCTCTCTTCACCGTATTTGATAGTGTTGATCTCCTTTGCCTCTGCAAAATTCTGCTGTTACCTGTGGCAACTCTGGTCTCACGTTGTCTTAATCTTTGTGCTGCTTAACACACTTACTTCTTTCCACATTCCTTGCTTTGCTCTGGCTTTTCATGTGTGGATATAACAATGGTTATCACTTAAAACACACTTTTAGTATCAGGCACTATGCTAAGTAACTTTAAAATACATGCTATTTTATCTTTTACACAATAATTTGAACTATTATAATCCTTATTTTGCAGGTAGAGCAACTGAGGCATAGTCATTGATTTATTTCCTTTTGTACACAAAAGAGAAAAAGATAATTCTAAAGCCTTTTTAGCTATGGTCTTTATCTTCCTTGAATTCTTTCCCCATGATCAAATGGCTTGAAAGACCTGTGATTATATTTACAGGATGTATATTAAACTTTCAAGGTCCAGATGTCTCAAAAAGTGCTTGTACAAAAACAGACTTCAAGTATAACTTCATCACCATTAAATACAGAGCATGATTAGATTATAGTAAAAGTTTTCCTGTCTCTCTAGCTTTACCTCTAAAATTTATTCGTTTTAGCTGTCCAAAGTTCCTTTTGTTACTTGAGCTGCTAATTGAAGAAGATTTCCAAAGCCTAAGGTGAGATTTCATTTGTTAGAACTGAATTAGAAAGAGCAAGACCTAATCACTTGATTGCAAACATAGGCAACTAGATTTTGGAAAGGGAATATGGGATATATAACATTCTGCTTCTACACAGGTGTTCCTAATGTATATCTGATCTGAAATTTAAAATTCCGATTATTTAAAGCCAGGCCAAAAGCCAGGTCTGAGAATCTTCCTGTGATCTAACCTCTCCTCATCCTGGTGACTGCTGTCTCCTTATTGTAGCATTCAATCTTCACTTTGCCATTTTGCATCGGACAGACTGCTTTATAGAATGATAAAAACCACAGTTACTTTTGCACCAGCCTCATAAAATGTTCTCTTGTCATTTCATTATGTGTTGTTTCCCAAGCAGCTTAAACAAGAATGACTTCTGTAGGGAGTTCAGGTGCTATGTCATAATTCTTCAGTGAACCACCTTACATACTCCTGTGAATTGCCTGTGACCTCTCATCTAATATATGTAGGAGAAGATATATACCAGGGTAAAGGGACATTATTAGACTTTTACTCCTTTACTGCAGGGCTTGATAATTTCAATTGAATTGTCCTGAGTGCAATGGTTAGAGAAAGGAACCTGACTTACTACTTCTGCTGGAGGAGGACACTTAATGAAAGAAAAACATGATAGATGTAATTCAGGGGTTTTAAGAAGCAGTGTTGATGATAACCCAGGAAATGGGACATTCATATTAATGTAATTTCTAGATTAGCTTCAAACTCCATGAATCAAGGTAGACAGGATTTTGGTAAAACAAAGGTCGTTTTTTTTTTGAGACCGAGTCTTGTGTCACCCAGGCTGGAGTACAGTGGTGCGATCTCGGCTCACTGCAGCCTCAGTCTCCCAGGTTCAAGTGATTCTCCTGCCTCAGCCTCCTGAGTAGCTGGGACTACAGGTGCCCGCCATGATGCCCGGCTAATTTTGTATTTTTAGTAGAGATGGGATTTCATCGTTTCGGCCAAGCTGGTCTTAAACTCCTGACCTCAAATGATCTGCCTGCCTCAGCCTCCCAAAGTGTTGGGGTTACAGGTGTGAGCCACCATGCCCAGCCCTGGTCTTACATGTTTATAGTCCCCACTAGATACATTATTTTCCAGTAACATTTCTTCTCAAAAATAGAGGTACTTGACTGTTCTTTTCTTGATTCTTCTGGGAATAACTATCTTTTTGGAGATAGTTGTGAGGTTATAAAAATAACCTTACTAAGGAACTCCCATGCAGTCCTCCAAAAATACTAATTTCCCAATTTCAAGAACTCTTATTTAACAAAGTTGTTTTTAGGGTTGAACCCTCTAGGAGCAAATAATGTGTTTCACCTTTTGTAAATGACATTTTGTAAATGTCAACAGTTGGTAGGCATGTGTTTGACACTGGCTAATGCTAGGCTTACTACTTTAAGAGCATGGTACTTCTCGGAAAGTAAAGAGAATTGTTTATCAGATATTAGGAACTGTACACAGGCCTGCTCAAAATGGCAGCTTTAAAGCCACCTTTAGGGCTCTTCGTGATGGAATATACCAGTGGGAGAGTACAAAAGGAAGAACGCAATTTGTATGAATACAAGTAAAATTAAGGTTGAGTATATTTTCGGATCTTGTCCAATGCATTCATTCTACTTGCTTCTTTTTGAGTTCTTACTTGGAACTGGCCGGCACCTTCATAACTCTTTGGGTATTTGTAAATTTTGGAGCCTCTATTTGGCAGTATTTTCCAGAGCAGTACCTTTTAAACTTTTTCACTATAGTCCACCATAAGTTATATATTTTACACAATCACCTAATACATTATATGTAGATCTGATATTTTCCATTCTAATTTTTTCATTAAAAAAATGCTAGGTATGACTCATTAAATAACATCTCATTAATGGGTCAAAACACATAAAGAGGGCATAGATTCTGGTATTGCTACATATATCTCTGATATTTTCACTTCTCACTGTTTCTCCTTCTCTAGGTCTAGCAGCTCAGGATGCTGTTTCTTATTTGGCAGGGACCATTAGTTTCAACTTCAGCTTTAAAACCTGGAGTATACCTAAAGTGCTCTCCAATGCTGTTATGGTCCCACTGACTAAGTACTTACTTTTAGTAGAGACAGTTTTTTTTTTTTTTTTTAATGTGAATTTCACTATTTTTTTTTTTTT